>SSHR01000785.1:0-86040 GCA_006518225.1 Fusarium neocosmosporiellum | reverse complement strand
TTTTTTTTTTTTTTTTTTTTTTTTTTTTTTAGCTATTTTTATTATATATTATCTAAAGCATACTTAACAGCGGGTTAACAAGTGTTATTATTCTTGGTATGATTAGTGATGAAACTTCCGGTTATTATATAAGATCGACATAGATCTAGAAGAATAAACTAGTTGATGAATTCGAGTATAATATGGTCACCTTTAGGTGATAATTTTCTAAATGCGTTGCTAGATAGCATCTCATCGCTATCGAACAAATATGCGTCTCTGTCTAGATCTTCCTATTGCGCATGTATTGACCTCCTTAAGCTCTAGAGAAATATCTCTCTTATAAATGCACGGCGTTAATAAGGTTGTATGCTAAATAGGTGCAAAGTTCTTAGAGAGAGCTGCCTAGAATAAGCCTTTGCCCAAAGGGAGGATCTGAGATACGCGAATGCCGCACGATGTCGCTGCCTGCTGACAAACGCCCTGCTCCATCCATCATGTGGACCAACTCCCCCTGTTGAACGCGTAAACCATTAGTAAATAAGGACATGAACTTGCGAGCAAAAAATCTGCCTGCTCCTTCAGCGCAAGCCAGACCCATCCTTTTTCTCTAGGCGAGCTTATCTCGCGATACCAAACGCAATAGGCTCTTATCAGATCATGCCACCCTTGCGCGGTTTCCAGCATGATCTGATGATTTATAAGAATTTGGGCAAACGTTACGCCCGATCCTTGGTCAGCTACAATTCCAGTCGTGGATTACCTCAAAGAGACCTGATAGGCCCGTTCGGATTCTGTGATAGGCTAATCGGGGGGTTTCAAACAACCCGGAACCCACACACTTTGTCGTCACGTCATGGCAACAAACTACATAAAAGGAAGGGCTTGGTATGCTCAAGGACTGCCTTTTCTTCCGTTAATCAATCTTATTCTGCAGATCCGACGTCCACACTTGCCAAAATGAAGGTCTTTATCGTCTTTGCTCATCCTGAGCCACAGTCCCTTACCGGCTCCCTCCTCAAAGTCGCAGTCGAAGAAATAGAGGCCCAAGGCCACGAAGTCAAGGTTTCCGACCTATACGCCATGAAATGGAAGCCCCAGGTTGATCGCGAGGACTTTCCCCAATATCCCACCGATGAACGTCTCAGGGTGACAAAGGCATCAGCCGTTGCAACCTCATCAGGCACACTCACCGACGACGTGAAACAAGAGCAAGAGAAGCTAAAGTGGGCCGACTTTGTCATTCTCCAATATCCCCTATGGTGGTATAGCATGCCTGCCATCCTGAAAGGTTGGATCGACAGGGTCTTTTCCTTGGGGTTCGCATATGGTGTCGGGGAACACAGCGCAACACATTGGGGCGATCGATACGGAGAAGGAATCCTTCTTGGGAAGCGCGCCATGTTGGTCGTGACAATCGGAGGCTGGAAAGAACACTACTCTGCCCGTGGAATCAGCGGACCGCTCGAGCATGTTCTATTCCCTGTAACCCACGGAGCCCTCTACTACACCGGCCTCGAGGTTCTGCCGTCGTTTGCCATGTATCAATCGGATCGAGCAGGCGATGAAAACTTCAAGGAGGCGGCCAGCGAGCTTCGTCAGAGGATGCAAACCTTGTTCACCGCAAAGCCTATTGCTTATCGGCGACAGAACGGCGGAGACTACGAGATACCGACTTTGACTCTGAAGCCCGGGCTTGAGGACCCTAATACTGCGGGTTTCTCGTTACATAGCCGCAACGTCGAGGATGCAACGGGGCCTTAAAATGTCCCAGCAAACCAGGGTTAGGTTGAATTATTTCCATGCTCTCGTTGGGGGCCCTATGAAGAGATAATATCCAAAGATGTCAAAGAAACATCAAATGACCTTTTTCCAAGTCCTGCGAAAGGATCAATTCCAAAAGACCACATCAGACTCTCCCCCTTTAGACTCCCAATTCCACTCCTCTTCTCTGCTTCGGGAATCTTCAATATCCTTCCGTTGTTCTTCGTTCTTCGTTAGTGTGTTCTCTGCTGAGATCCATTGCTATTTGTCTAGTGTACCTACAAGCCTAGTCCTTCATACAAGCGTTCACACATTCTATAAGCCCTGTCCACTGCACTAGGCTTGCTGCACAAAATGAGTCGATGTTTTTCAGATCAAACAAATACAATATCTAGGCGGGGTGCTTGATACAGCTTTGTCTTACCCCTCGGGTTCTCAGTACTGAGCAAGACAGCTCTAAATGCATAGTCAGATGCCTACCACAAGGTGACATTAATTGAGGGTTAACCATAGTACCGGTACCTTGACTATAGATAGAGCTTTACTATAGTACTATTTGGCAAGTCACTAATGCATAGTGAGGTAATAAGAGAACGGTTACTACACATTCGCACGATATGCATAGAAGTTTTCAAACATGCGAGCCTTCTGGCCAGGGGTGAACTCCCGGTAACAAGCATCTCCCGTGTAGTCCATGTAGTTGAACATGGGGTCGTTGCCGGGTTGATGGGGGCAGGTATCTCGTGGCTGAGCACATCCGACCTCTGGGCTGCCAGCCTCGGCCTGAGCAGGCGTGTCATCGACGGCGTCGTTGAAATCGCATCCGCCGTAGAAGGTGTGATATAGACCAAACCAGTGACCGACCTGGTGCGTCGTCGTCTTTTCTCTTGCCGCCGGGGACAGTCTGGGCATCGACGATGCAGCCGTCCATGAACCGCGTGATGTCAAAGGTAGGGATGGTGCTGTTCTCGGGAAAGGTGCATTCCTGCATACAACTGGTGAGCGCGGCCTTGCAGGACAACCGGCACGACTTACACCCAGGCCACCGCCATTCATTCTAGAGATGAAGTAGACGTTGAGGGTTTTATAGTCGCCCTTATGGAGCTTCTTCTTCATCCAGTAGTCGTACGTGTTGTTCGCCCAGGTAGCGTTCAGCGTCCAATCGATGCCGCGAAGCTTGAACTGGATGTCATATGGGCCAAAGTTGTCGTTGAGGACAGTGATTTGTCGGTGCAGCTTGTCCTCGGCTGATCTCGTTTGGAGTAGCCGTGACGACGTGAAAGTAGGCGTCTAGAAGGAGACTGCTTTCGTTGTGGGGAGCGTGCGAGTGGTAGGGAGACTCTCGCTTGGCGCGCCTATGGAGCGTCTGCGACTCTGCCAGGAAAGCCTCGCTTGGCTCACTCCTACATGGTACGTGGGTTTGGTCACTGCTTGGTTCAGCTGCCGCAAGAACAGCAGCCAGCCCGGTCAAGAAAGCAAAGAGGCCGCGCATCGTGTCGAGAAGAGGAAGGTTTGGGAGGTTGCAAGCAAGGAAGGCCTCGTCGAACGGTTCCAGACCCGATTTATCAAGTTTGGAGCACCACGTAATGACATAAGCTCTGGGCAGCAGGGGTAAATACGAGGCAATGTTACGGTCAATACCCCACAAAAGGGCAGCTCGCAATGTTAAAAGGCGGGACTCCCACTTCTCCCTCGGTACCACAGGTGTCCGAAAAATTGTCATAAAAGATTTCCGCGCCATATAAGTATTATATACCCATCAACATTACCAATCCCATTTAATCAGTCCTTAGGGATTATACAACTTATACTGCGGTATTATAGAGTAATTCTGATCCTCCTACAGCAAAAGTGTCTACAACAAAGACAGAGTGCGGTCGAGTCATTAAGGAGTTCCTAGCTTATTTAATATTTCTAGGGAAACGGGGCTGATCCCATTCTCTGAGTGACATCAAAGTAATAAACGGACACCATATATAAGCGAACAGGTGGAAGCGGCCCTTCTTTTTGCGATATGGCGGTGCTACTAAGATTAATTCCCCAAGCCTGATGCGTCTGTATGCCAACATTCAATCTACAAGTCAAGAGACATAGGCTAGGCGAGGTTGTGAAAGGAATTGTATAGGCAGTGCCAGTAAATACAGGCTGGCGACTCCTGTGAGCATTACTATATACAAAAGTAAAACGGTTGCTCTACTTGGTAGATTTCTTAGTAACTACTCGGACGTACTGGTAAGCATCGATCTGGATCGAGATGTCGTCGCCGCTGGTTTTGTACGAAACAGCACCGCTCTTGACCCACTTGGAGCCATCAAAAGAGCCTGATTCCACTGAACCAATACCGTAGCCTTGAATACCGGAGAAGGTGATCTGAGCATCGCCTGTGCTGAGAACCACAACCTCGGTACCACTTCTGACATCCACAACACCGACGGAACCCTTGTCGACTAGCTCATAGGCGAGATCAACCTTTCCAAAATCTCCCGGGACGTTTGCTTCGTTGGAGAAAACGTTGAGAAAGTCAAGCTCTTTCCCTCCCGCACCGACAGGGCGCTTGGTGGCGAGGTCAAGCGCGATTTTGTTGAGCATCTTGTTGGTGTTTCTCACGTCGGTAATGTATGACCCGCGAGGGACGGGGGTGAAGTCTCCGGAGCTCTTATCCTTGGGGACATACATGCCGAGGTTGTCGGTGCTCATGAAATCGTAGACGTTGTACAGCGACCCGCCAGCAAGGCTGGCCAGAATGAGATAATCGAGGTTCGTGTGTGAACCGCTGTTTTCCATGATCATGGGGAGGTTGGACCCAGTGGCGTAGTTCTTGCCGTCGAACGCCGTCGTGTGGCCGAACTTGAACATAGTCTTGACGTCGTTGCTGTAGGGATCCAGGCCAATAAAGTCGAGACTCGCTCCCTTGCTCTTTCGCATCTTCTCGTTGTAGCTGGTGTGAGCGGCATCAACTCCTCTCACGTCGTTTGACCTTGTCCAGACAGGATAGTCGGACTCCTTGACGGCATTGGCTAGGTTGGTGCAGAACTCCCACATGGTGCGATCCTTGAACGCTTGCACCGAGTCGAAGCTGCTCAGCGCCCCCCAAGTCTTGGGGTTTCTCCAGGGCTCGAATGCACTGCCGTGGAACTTGTGGATGGCAGGCTCATTGGCCACGACTACCCCGACGACTGTCGACTTGCTGCCATGTCGGCGGTTGTACTCGGCGATATGGTTCATGGTCGCTTTGATAACAGCCTTTTCCTGCTTCCTCAAGCCCAGGTCGTTCTTATCCATGTAGTGCCAGCAAACTCCGTAGGCTGGATCCGTGTTCTTATTGAAAACAGGAGTGTGCGAGCCGTCGTCTAGGAGCTTCTCGATCTTGGTGTACTGCTGCATGACATAGTACGGCACGCGGCTATCCATGGTGACACCAGTGGAATCGGAGCCGAACCAGACCAGCTCCAGTTTGAGGCCAGCGCTCTCAGCCCAGCCAATCATGGTGTCAAGATAGGTCCAGTCATACACTTCCTTGCTTAAGAGGATGAGCTGGGGCGGGCGCTGGCCCTTGGCTCCATGGACAGATGCGCCGATTTCTGCGTCTTTGACGTCGGTAGAGGCCTGAAGGATGAAGGATGCGACCTGGCTGGGGCTGTGATTCTTGACAAAGTCGGAAACGTCAAAGTCGTAATACCCGGTTTTCAGAACTGTGTCCCAGGAAGGGCTGCTGGAGGCCAGAAAGTAATCCTCATCCTTCTTGCCGGCAATGTCAACACCGTTGTGATTTGGCGCTCCCGATGACCAGGTAATGGACAACGCCTTCCAGTCGTTCTTGGCGATGCCGTACAGGTTTGCTTTGAAAGCCTTGGAACCGAGTGCCTCAGTGTCAACATAGAACCTGACTTTGGCAGAGTCGACCTTGGCCTTGTGAGCCAAGAAGTCGAACTTGACATAGGTCAGCTGCTTGCTGCCTTCGGAGCCCGTCTTGTAGCCAAACTTGCTCGAGGAGCTGGAGGCGAAATTCTTGTTCGAAGAGCTCCCACCCTGGATGTATGTCGATTCGCTAGCGTTGAAGCGCTTGTCGGGCTGGACTTCGGACCACAGCAGTTGGGTGTTCACAACAGTGAAGCCGTCGCCAGCAGCGATGTCATACAGGGACTTGATCTCACTCTCCGAGAGACCCCAGACGTCTCGGACTTTGTCCGCACGTAGCTGGATGCCGTTGAAGAAGAAGGGCTGATGTCCAACCTTGAGCGTGATACGGTCAAACTCGCTCAGGCTGATGTCGACAGAGCTTATGGGGTCCTTGCTAGGCTTGGAAGGCTTGAGGTCTTTGTCGATGGCCTGCGAGGTAACGAGAGGCAGCATCAAGGCCGCACAAGCAGCCAGAACTCGGGGTGCGAGCATGATAATAAAGGTTGTAACTAGACCAGTAAGGAAAGGGAGATTGTTGTGATGTTGCACGCAATGTTCTGATAAGACTGGGCAGTTGAATGTAGGTCGGGGTCAGGTCTTTATATACAAGTGGCTTTGCATCAGGTGAGAAGTCGGTCACCTTAGACGGCCTCACCCCATAGTAACTCGCGAAACCTGGTCCAGCGTTCACATCACGCCAAGGTTGTAGAACCGCCAACGACTGGCGGGAATTCATCGCAGGGGCCTGAGTCTGGGTTAGTGTTGCAGGCCTATCCAACGTTCCCTATACTCCTTTTGCGGGTTCCCCAGGTTTCCATCGAGGATACATTGGGGGTTCCTGCCGATCAACTGAGTTCCATGCACCTAGACGCCACCCCCAAAGACGTCTTCTTGTTAGCCAAAACTTGTGACTGGTCGAAAAGGACGACATGGCGTAAAACCGAGGATACGAGGGCTACGTAGCAGGGTCGTAGGTCATCGACGCCAACTTTGGCATGGCGCGTCATTACCTTTCGTCAGAGCTTGGGCCAGGCGGAAAATCACCAATCATGGCAAGGTATGCCCCTGGCGCGCTCATTGGAGAGGATGCTATTATAGCTCTCATTGGGCGGGAACAATGCGTCTGTGGTGGGACGACTACTCTACTTTCTTAGCCAACCATCGCTGGGTAACTACCGCTTTGCGCACAATTCAAGCGTATAAAGGCAATGTCGATCACCGAACCATGTTGAGGTCGGCACAGCTGCCCGGTAGTGGCCGCGGACAAGGGGGCAGAATATGCAGGGAACGGATGTGATGATGAAAGGACGTGGTTTCATCAGCTAGTTGGGTTCAAGGGAGTATCCGCCACCAACAGGAGCAAGGGACGCCTTTCACGCTTGGCAGCTACAGTAGTGGAATAGCAGCAATATAGGCTCAGAAGTCTACCTGAAATTAGATACAAAGCATATTAGTAGCTTAATTAGTGCGACAGACACACGTAGTAGACTCTTTGAGGCACCTTCTATCAACTCTTGAATTATGTAGAAGGATCAGATCCTACAAGATCCACCAAACACAACCTGATCCTTCACCCAATCCTATCTCAACTTTCCAACTACTCTCATACCTCCTAAGTGTCCAACTCAGTGTCTACCATGGCGTCAAAGGAGGATCAACTCTGCTAGCGATGCTCAGACATTGACCTCAACAAGGTCTTTGCAGGCGGATACGAAACCCCTCATCTGGTCGTCGAGCTTGGTGATGTTCAAGGCCACCCCCTCGCGTTCCAAATCCCATGCAAGAGCCTCTGCTGCACTCCCAGTTGGGAAACTCGACAAGGGGGCTTTCATCGCCCTCAAGGTTGCACGAAAGAGAACCCCGGACGCACAAGTCCTTTCATACTTTGGCAGCATCTACCCGGCTTTCTCAACCTCAAATATCCCGGCGCCAGCCCGTCGAGTGCCCAGCCAGCTCCTGAACTACAGTCTATTAAGCCTTTTTCTGCAAGAGTGTCAACAGAACCATTCAGCCTGCAATTTGACTGTTGACCGAGTCCCGATCAAGAGCCTCCGCTTCATTGACTGCAAGACGAGAAGGCTACCCCCAAAGATTCCTTCGTCGCGCTGAGTTATGTCTGGGGAGAGCGGGATGAGGAGCTCTTCGACGACAGTCAGCTTGTGAAAGGGAAACTACCACACACTCCCTGGGTCATCGAGGATGCCATGCGAGTGGTGACCAAGATGGGATATCGATATTTGTGGGTGGACAAGTATGCATTCCCCAATCGACAAAATGTTGCCTTGGCTGACGTTTTAAACAGATATTGCATCCCACAAGGTGACGAGAAAGCTCTCCATGAGCATCTCTGCCAGATGCACCTCATCTATCAGAAGGCGTTGTTCACCATCATAGCAGCATCCGGCACACGCGCGTGGTTTGGCTTGCCTGGTGTCTGGATGAGAGATCGACAGGAGCATACACATGCGAACATCAACAGCCGTCTCCTCGTCTCTGCAGTTGAGCCATTTCTACCTACATCGCAGTGCAAGTGGAACACTCGCGGATGGACGTAAGTGAATCACCCTGACAACAAGAACAAATGCTGACTATCCATAGGTACCAAGAGGGATTCTTCTCACCCCGCCAGCTCATCTTCACCCTTCATCAAGTGTTGTTCCACTGCACCGAAGGACAGCAATCCGAGATATTCACCTCACCAGTATCGTGGCAAGTCGGTACGCGTTCGCGCGTACGTGAATTGTCAGTCCGGAACCACATCGAAGCCTTCTCCAAGCGTGACTTGACCTACGACTTTGACGTCCTCGACGCCATCAAGGCCACAATGAACACGTACGCCCGCGGCTCAGACGGGCAGGCAGCCTTCTTGTGGGGAGTCCCGCTTGCAGAAACCCCGCATCCTCTAGGCAGCTCGGAAGCTTGTACCCTCGCATCCAGGCTCAGCGAGAATCCTATTGAATCTGCTTATCAGGTCTTCGGTTACGGACTCGCTTGGAAGGCTTCCAGACGCACTCCCGAAGCCCCCACGCCCAAGACATCAAAACGGCGCACATACTTTCCAACATGGTCGTGGGCCAGCGCAGATGGCTCAGTTGACTTTCAGCCTACGACATGACCAAGCAAGACTGAAAAGGAATGGCCCAGCTCAGAGCTTGCCGTCTCCATCGAAGATGTGGATGGACGAGTTGTGCCCATCTCTCAGTACCTCATAAAGGGCTATCCCTGTGAGCCCTCGCGGTACTTGCATGTGACCGGTTGGTCTCTCCGAGATGCGATGATCATTGACCCCGTACGTGGAGAGGCGTTGGTCGAGCTCGGTGAAGAAAAGTACAGACTCAGAGGCTGGAGCGCGCTCGATCCCCTTTCGGAGGAACGCCACAAAGAGGTCTGCGCGATACTGTCCGAGACGCAAAACAGCAAGAAGCGCTGTGAAGCTCTCATAGTGCACATACCAAAAAGCATCTACAGAATACCTTTTGTAGTCATTTTGGTCAAGGTGGACGATCCACAGCATCCCAACCATGATGTATACGAGAGAGTGGGATGTATCCACCATCTATACGTGGAAAGGATACCGAGAGCAGACAGAGAGGCGACCCGTCAGGTGCAGACCATTCCTAAGCCTTTGATGAGATGGGCAATCGAAGAAGACAGGCAAGATGAGCTGCGGCGAGAAAGAGAACGGGCTGAAGGAGAGGAGAGATGTCGAGCTGCGGAGGCAAAAAGGCTCCGAGAAGAGGCGAAGAGGCTTCAAGAAGAATCATCACGGGCCTGGGGCGGTTTCTGGACCTATCCTTTGCGACCACATGGCGTGAGCACCAATGCAAAGGGTTCTCCGGAACCTAACACGTTGGGTAAGAGGGATGAAGAGACTCTTAATGAGGACGAAGATTTCCTTACGGAGGGAGATGAAGAGGTTTTTGATGAGAACGAGTGGGAGACACTTGATAAGCAAGAAGCACTTGACGAGAGAAAGGACAAGAACTCTGAGCAGCCTCGCGAAAGCACTGTCAAGGTCGCCTCCAAGGTCGACGCAAATTCGCCGGAAAGGAGCTCCCCCAGTATGGACTTGGACGGTGGAGACGATGCAGACTCCGACTGCGGCTCGGCTTCGACAGGCTCGTTCGACATGGGCGGCGATTTCATCACTTGTCAAGCAACGAGTGGCAGAGACCAGCGGTTGTTCAGACGTCTACCCGTAGTTAGACGGAGTCTCATAATCAGATAGGTGAGAGGGGTGATTCTATTAATCTCAAGGAGATGCCTGGAAAGTAGAGAAGAGATTGTTCAAATCAACAGCTTTGAGCGACCACCCAGCTAGCCCATGTTGGAGCCTGCAGGCTCAACAAGTCCTTCCAGCACGTACCCTACAAGAAGATTATAGCAGGTGTGCTGGGTATAACACCTCAAATGCGAGGCAAAAAGAGGCAAAGGTTCCCCCCCCCCCCCCAAAAATCTGTCCGCACGGCCATCACCAACACTCTACTCCAGTGCTTTCAGCGCTTCATACACTCCGTTGTAACCACAGTTGTAATCCAGATTAGCCAGCCTTTCTTCCATGGTGATTTCATCAGCCTGAAGACGAGTGTCCTCCAGCACCCTTGCCGCACGTGGTCGTCGGACTGCATCGATCTTGGCGAGCGCCGCCTTGATCTGGTCCTGATCCATTCTGGGAAGCAATAGCCGAAGACTGTCAGCATCTTCCATTGCCATATTGGCTCCCTGGCCTTGCATGGGCGTCATGGCATGTGCGGCGTCACCAATGACGATGGCGCGTCCTCTGTGCCAGTTTGGGAGAGGATCCATGTCCTGGAGGTCCCAAACCTTGACCTCTTTGGCAATGCTATGGCCGTCAACTCTCTGGTTCCTAGTTGGGCACGTCCTGCGTCGATGGATGGGAGGCCTACCTGAGTATCTTTCGGATAGGTCCATAAAAATCGTCAAAGGTGCTAATCAGCTCCTTGCGATCACCATCTGCATACCAAGACTCTTCAATTTCTCCCCGGTCCTTTCGCGTGGGGAAGAGACAAGAGATATTCATGTACTTGTAGTGTCGCAAGGGGTACGGGGAAAGAAGACGGTTCGTGCCATCCGAAGCCTGCAGGGCATTGATCCGATTGTCGGCCGTCTCGGGGTCCCACCACTCGGGCAGGTAGCCGAGAGCGTCCTTGACCTCGGTAGACGAAATGGCGATGCGGTAGCAAGTGTTTCCGTTCTTCTTGGCTCGATGGCTCTCGTCTCCGGTGATGCGTTTACGGAGACGCGAGTGAACGCCGTCAGCGACTGGGGCCTGTGTCAGTCATGGAACTTGTACCTCAAGATGCAGGGTGCCAATAGAAATCCTCTTACTGATAACGACATCACCTTGAACAACTGACCCGTCGTGTAGCGTAATAGAAGCAGTCTCAGGGTCAACGTCAGCAATAGCAGTGTTGAAGACCATGCGCGCAGGCTCTCCCTTGATGCCATCCGCAGGTGGCGAAGTTGCCAGCCGCAGCAACTCCTGTCGAAAATCAGATCGCTTCATAGTCAAGGTGTCAGCTCCATAGCGGCCTTTGAAGTCAATGGGAAAGTCCTTGAGCCGCTTGCCAGCCTTGTCGAACAGACGATAGCCATGGCAGGGGACGCCACCGCTGCGATCGGCGTCGAATCCCAGGGACTGGAGAATCTTGACACCGTTGGAGAATAAGGCAATGCCCTGACCTCCAGTGGCAGCTTCAGGGCCGCCGCGTTCGTATACGGCGACGTTGTGGTGCTCCCGGAGAACACTCGCTGCGCCGAGGCCAGCAAGTCCCGAGCCAACAACGATGATGTTGAGTTTCGAATCCGCCATGTTTTCGGTAGTTGCGGTTTATAGTTTGGTTAGTAAAGACAAGAGGAGGGTAGTAGAGGGAATGATGGGTAGTTTGGTATGTTGAATGGGTGCTCTCACTCACTGCCCCCGACTGGACGGGGGTTTTATATCTTGGTTTCCTGTCGTGAAACTTGTAGATACCGGACCACAAACAACAATTCGGTATTTCTCTCGGCCGAAATATTGATACAAGGCCCGACAGCTCGGAGTACTAGCACAGTTCTCTGATCAAAGTGGCAAGCAAGGGTGTCTTGTTGTTTCGAGGCCCATCATAATCGAGTAACTCTTGCCATCTCGGCCCCATGCTGCGCGTTTCACCGTGTTATAAGCTCTACATCAGCTCGTTCCTGGAGGTCCAGTGAAAATAAAAACAGGAGCATATAATATCGATGCTCGACTTTGACACTGGATTATAGCGACAATCCTCCGACACAACAAACGAGCCTGCCAGGGACAACCCAGTCATCATGGCTGTAGACGAGTACCGCCAGGTTAATGCTATACATGCCAAACTGACCCCAGTATCAGCCCACAGAGCAGCCTCGGACACCGCAAACTCCGACGGTGAAGGTGAGGTTTCCTCCTTTCTCTCTCTGGGGAGGACAATATAGCAGAATTATAGATCCGTCCCGTCGGGCTTTTCTAAAAAATCCGAGCAGCGGAGTAAGCCGGAAATACGAGAGTATTTAGCGCCAAAGGTTGTCTCTTAGATAATTAGCTTGGTTAGGCTGAATTCCTACCTATCGAAACTAGGCAATGAGGGCTGATATTACAATAAGGAGCCATCACAACGTAAGCATTGTTGCTATTGAATGACTATAACAGCACTTGAAGCAGTAGAATAATAGTAGGCTTGGTCATGAAAGTAGTAAGACTTGGTAATTATTGCGCTGTCCAAGGCTGTAGCTTACCGCCACACCCATCACTATTGAAGCTCTTGGAACGCGTCGTTACTCATGACACATCATGTTGCCATGTCCAACTCTAAAAGACTACAATTAAAGCACTCTCTCTCACTCAGCGGGACACATTCTCCCTCAAGCCTTTAGTCCTTAGCGTAAACTTGGCATCACCCTCCCCAAACGGCAGCGAGAGACTGTCATCTGGGCTGTCAGTGATGGAATTATCCCTGGTGTGCCCGTTCGTCTTCAACAAGGCCGTCCTCAAGGCGTCGCCATGCTGATTCATAACCTCACTGTCGACGCTTCCCCTTCGGCTCTCTGTTATGCTGCCTCCATCACCGTCCGTCTGGCCCGACATGGTTGACATCCTTCCCTTCAATCTACCAGCCCACAAACCGCGGACACCACCCTTTTTGCGCTCGGGGACTTGGTCAGTACCAGCGCTGCACACATAGAGCAGGTATTCCAGATTGGGGAGCGAGTGGCGGATGTCAACAACCCGAAGACCTTGTGAGGCGCAGAGAGCCTCAATGTCTTTGTTGAGGAGGAACCAACCATATTCGAAGCGCCACTGGCCTGCCGTGGAGCCACCCCGTGGCAGATACAGAGGAAACTCTCTCCGCGAGACCTGCTTGTCTGACAGTTGAGAAATGTGGTCGCGGGCGTATGATCGAGAGCCGAACCAGTCAAGAGGGTATGGTAACGGGTGAGATAGGTAAAACTGCAAGTGGTGAGTAAGCATTGTCGCATACCCAAGCCCAGCAGACAAGACATCCTCGGGGATCCGTTTCGCCGTGGCAGCATCGTATGTCGAGTTTGGAAGAGGAAGATTGCAGATCTTGAAAGAGAGCAACGGCGCGTTCGGTATAGGAGTAATGGGGAATATGTCGGCGAGGTCGGAGCATATGCGTCTTCGCTGGCCGCGGATCTGCTGCTGTGTCGTTTCGAGAAGCTGTTTGGAAGTCTCCAACTGCTCCTTGTTGTTGGCGATATCCTCCTCAGCCTTGGCTTGAAGCTCTCTTCCCCTTGCGATGGCCTCTCTTCGACTCTGGAGCGATTCTTGTAGTTCATCCCGCCTCTTCTGCGCTTGTTGATTTGTGCGCCGCTGCACAGCGACGTACTTTTCCACCAGCGAGGCTGACTCGCGCGCTGTCCCCGATCTGTCCTTTGGACTGGCAGCTAATATCTGATTTATCTCCTCCATCAGTCGTTGTTGGGTCTCCATCGCGTCCTCGATCGAGCTTTCTAAGTTGGCCAGCTTCATAAGTGTATTGTATGACGACGTGGCCATTGGCGGAGCTTGTTTGGGTTCCGAGATCTTGTTGGGGAAATCGAGCGAGTAAACGCCATCTTCAAGGTGGAATACGAGAGCGTTCGGGGGAAAGTTTCGGTCTAGGAGCGTGCCTATAAAGTTGAGTCGACGAAGGTCTATCGATTCCTCGAGCAGGAAGATCCACGACATTTGTTTCGGTCGCCGCACCCAGACGCGGACAGTCAAGGCGCAACTTCTCGAGATGGTCGAATCGCAGTGTTCGAGGCTGAAGAACCTAAAGTTAAAGTTCTACAGCAAAGTCAGATGTCTGCTCAGCTTGAGAGTGTCCACACGTCTTACCGCCGCCTTCTCGCGCACTTCGCTGATGTAGACGGGCTCAGTCTCCCCTTGGACGTGCAGTGAGTAAAAGACATCCCCAACCGACTCCTCAATCAGCGTCTCCAACTTTTTCTGCCTCGCGACGGGGTTCGCATGCGCCAAGCTCAGACTCGTTCTCCTCTTCTGTTGCGGTCGCAAAGCATCAGGCCGCGTGCCATCCTTCCTCAAGCTCTCTGACGATCGCGACGGGTGCAATTGGCCCGTCTCCCTCACCACGGGCAGCTTCTTGGGACTCGTATTCAGGTCGGCGTCGTCGGCAGTCCTAAGGCTCGTCGGCGCAAACGACAGGTTACGCAGCCAGACTCCGCGCAAGTGGCGGAGCTTGCGATTGCGGGCGAGGAGACGGGGGCGACGGGGTTCAGCGAGAGAAGACATGACGACGATAGCATGCTGCGAGTGCGCGCAGCCGATAAGTGTAGCTGGCTATGACATTGGACGAGTAAGGAATACGGATCGAGGGTGAGGGCGAGAAATGGGGGTTATATCTTAGTTGTTGACGTGGTAGTGGAGGCCCAGGAGAGGAGGCGTCATGGAGGTATGGGAAGCTCGGAGCTTAAACTCGAGGTCACGAGCCGCGATAGTTGCATCTCGGCTATAGCGATTGCGACACAAGGTGGCAGTTAAGACAACACAAACAAGTTCAATTGTCTTGGATGAAGAAACATTTAATTTCTATGGATTGTTTCGATTTATAATTGTCACTATTGTTGGTCCGGTGAAGTCAAAAGGGCTCAATCCGCCACAACTGGAGTCCCAACTTCACTGCACAATTGTCACATCTCACATCGCAAGAGGGAACTCGATTGCTCATTGACAAAAGGAAACATGTATTAAGTCTAAATTGTGAATGCCTAAAGTTTGTAAAAGAAACGAAATATCATCCGGCTGGATGTTTGTCCAAATGTGGTGTTTGTACCTCCCAGATGCCTGTACACCTTGTATATCCCAGCCAGTAAAGCCATCAGTCGTCACCATGCTCTTGCAATCTTGCACCGCTTAGTTGCGGACGAAAGTGTAGCAGTCCTTCTTCTCCTCGAGGTACTCCTCCTCGCAGGGCTCGGTCTCGGGGGCGACCAGGTAGTGGCAGTTGCCGCTCTCGGCAGTCTGGTCGAACTGGATGGCGGCGCAGACGAGGATGTGGGCGACGTCGCCGCGCTTGGTGCCGGAGTGGATGGTCTGGAGAGCGCCCTGGGCCTGGCAGATGGCGAGGCAGTGGTTGACGTCGTTGGCGTGCTCCTGCTTGGTGCGGCTGATGTGCTCCTTCTTGAAACCCTTGTTGCAGATGGGCTGGTAGTGGCTGCTGAGGTCCTTCTTGCTGTACTGAGAGCCGGGGCCGTAGCTGGTAGATCCGTGGCCGTTGTTGTTTCCAGAGCCGTTACCGCTTCCGTTGCCATTGCCAGATCCATTGCCGTTACCACCGTTGTTGGAACCATTGCCAGAGCCGTTTCCAGATCCGTTGCCGTTACCACCGTTGTTAGAGCCATTGCCATTGCCGCCGTTGTTGCCGCCGTTGCCAGATCCGTTGCCATTGCCGTTCTCCCCATCCTTGTCCTTGGGAGTGGTCAGGATATCAAGATCGATCGCAGCCTCATCCTCATCAGCCTCACCACCAACGTCGAGGTCCAAGAGATCCTCCAGATCCAGGCCATCCTTGCCCAGCAGGCCATCGAGGAGGCCATCCTCACCCAGAAGACCATCCAGAAGACCGCGACGCTTGTGAGTCGCGACATCCACATCGATGAAGGCCTGGTCGGCATCCTTCTTTCCACCGACATCCACATCAGCGAGACGGTCGGCCCGTCGGGCGTGGGTGAGAACATCGACGTCGATGGTGGCCTGGTCAGTGTCCTTCTTGCCGCCAACATCGACATCCGCGAGGCGGTCGGCCCGCCGGCGGAGGTTAATCAGAGGCTTGCCGTTGAGGTCAAGGCGGAGGAGGCCATCGGGGCCGAGGAGGTTGAGGTTGGCCAGAGGAGGCTTGCCATCCTTGTTCTTGCCAAGGTTGAGGTTGACGAGGCCATCCTTGCCGCCGACCTTGAGATCAGCCAGGGATCCGTCCTCGCCGACGTCGAGACCAAGGAGAGGATCGACGGTTATGCCATCCTTGTCCTCGTCAATGTGCTCGCTCTCGGGGAGCTCGCCAGTGATGTGGAGGTACTTCTCAAGATCCTCCTTGCTGAGAAGGCCGAGAAGAACCAGAATCTGAATGTCGTGAATGACAGTGTTCTTCTTGCACACCTTCTCAGGGACCTGGTAGCAGTTGCCGGTGGTGCATCCTCGGCGGTAGTGGACCGACTTCTGAGGAGTGGTGGGAGTGACAGTGATGTACTTGTCCTTGTTCTCGACCTTGTGAGGCTTCTTGGTGATGATGTCGAGGGTAGGGCAGATGCTCAGGTCGATGAGGGTCGAGATGTCGAGGAGGCAACCGGTCTCACGGCTGATGACCTCGAGCTGGGAAATAATGTTGGAAGGCATCTTGAGATTAAGAAGTGGTAGTTGGTATTAGTCGAATGAGTGACTGAAGTGTGTACTAAAGAGTGAATGAAGAGGAGAGTAGAGTAGATGAGATGAGATGATTGTGGGTGATGGTGATGATGAGAGTTGGTTTGGGAGGAACTACCATCCCATTATATACCCCGGATCTCGCAACTCAAAGCCTCTTGAAGCTCTCACAAGAGCTCGATCCTCGCAGCAAGACCCGTCATTCTGAGACCTCTCTATTCCGCGTCCGAGGCTAATCTCGGTCGATTGATCATAGACTCCCTAGTTCAATCTCTTGGTCAGTCGTGACCCGAGATTGATCCTTCACCAAAGCCTCCTCGAGGAAAAGAAACAAGTCCGCCGATCGTAGAGAAGCGAAGTCTGCGGGATGGATATCCAGGAGGTCGGCTTGGATGTGCCTCCGAGACAACAGCTCCAGCCGACAATGAGTGTCTCATTGGCGCTGGGCCGCGGCGGATCTCGCTGCTTCAGAGTGTGGTCAGTCTCGATAGAGGCATTGTTCAATTGCATAGACAATCGCAAGTCCACGATAGTGTCAATTACATCACTTCAATTCCTCTCATCAACTCCATCTACTTCAATCGCACTCACCTCTTCCCCTCCACAACATCTTCCATGACGTATCCCACGCAAGGAGTCCCCCCGTCCCTGAAAATCGCCCTCACCCACAAAAGCAAAGTTTGCACCCCCCGAACCGATGATCGACAATGCAAAACACAAAAAAACCCATTGATTGAACTGATCCCTGCCGAAAAGGGTCCTGATAGGTACTGACAGGTCAAAAATAGCGAGACGGCACGATACTAGATCCAAGACAATACAGAGGGGCGACCCCGTTGCGACGGGTCTCCCCCTGCAGCTGAGACAGAAACAAGTCTATTGTTCATCTCGGCGTCACGGAAAATCTAGTGGCGCCCTTTTTCTTTGCTTTGCTTTGTATGAATCGCTTCAGCTTGATGCCTCCCTCTCGCTCTATCCCGTCGACCAGGTCCTCGGCCCCCTTCAACCTATAGTCTCAAGTCATCCAGATTATCCGTCTGCTCCAGCAGGTTCACCAGCGGCAGGAACAGGCTCTCTCCCTGCTCGCCCTGCGACACGGCTGGTAGAAGCTGCTTCAGGTCATCCCATGTCTTCCAGTACCATCCATCGCACTTCTGTGGTTCTAGTACCTGCGTTGCGGGTTAGTCAGGTGAGCGCGCGGGCTGGGAGCAGCAACTCGTATTGAACGTACCTGGGGTTGTGCCGTCTTGTCCTCCATCTCGCAGTAGACGAAAAGGGTGATGTAGTGCTTTTCCTCCTTTTCGAATATGTCGTTTGTCACGGCCACGACCTTGACGCCTCGGACTTTGAGGCCCGTCTCCTCGAGGACTTCACGCTCGGCGCACACGAGGAGGCTCTCGCCGTAGTCGAGATGGCCGCCAGGGAGTTGCCAGGTGCCTATGACCCTATTAGCTTGTGTGGATTTGCAGGGTATCACCGTGACTCACCCGCTCCATGGCTTCCCTTTCGCTTCCCAGTAACCATCTTGCCGTCAGGCCGATAAATGATGGCCGACACGCCAACGCGGGGATTCGGTGCTGAGGACATTGCGACTTGGATCAACGCGTGAACGCAAGGTTTAACCCAATGAATTAGGCCTGTTCAAAATAAGGCGAATGCGATAACTTGAATGTGAATGCGACAGACTCTGAGCTGATGAGAACCACCTTTATCGTTCCTTTGTGAGGGTGCCGAAGGCGGTGCAGCGCGCTGAGTCATCGCCGAATCTGCCTTCTGCGGGCTTTGCTGCACGGCGATCGTGGAGGAAATAGTGCTGAACTAGAAGATTAGTGGGCGTAGGTGGAATTCTGCTGATATGCCTTGTACAAATTCTATCTATATTGGCGCCCTCTGAGGCTGCGAGGTTGATAATTGTCGAGATTTTCCTGTGTGGTGGTGGTTCAGGGTAATTGAGGGTGTGCCAGGGCGTTACAATTCGAATCATGTGTAGCAACCAACAGCACTCATCACAGCCTCTAATTAATTAGTGCTGATGATGATTATTTACAGTTTCCAATATTGTGAGAGGCCTCACGTGGTTTTCTTGTGTTCTTAGGGCTGTTACTCACAGGCCAGTGATTCCCTTGTAAATGTTGCCATCATCATCATCTCCACAATATTCTAGCAACTTTTCGTCATTTATTTACTCGTAAACACATCTAATATTGAACATGGCCGGATAAACGCTCTAACAACTCTGGTAGTCTATGCGCAAATGAAACAGAAAAAAAAGGCCCTGCCAACAAAACGGCTCTCATCAAGTCGTAAATAATCCGTCAAACAAGAGGCTTCGCAACCTCTAAATGCGAAGCCTGCAAGATATTCCATGTGCCTTGGCGCTCTGCCTGCGATGGGGCGTCCGTCCCCACAGCCACGAATGGAGGTTCATAGGAAAAAGGGTGGCTAGTCGAGCATCGCTGTCTCACAAGACACAGCAACGACTTGACTTGAAACACTCCCGGAGGACAGTCGACAGTGAGCCTCATTCAATGACGGCTCCTCATCAACCAACCTTCGAAAGGGCAGCTATCTATTCCTCGACATCACGGGCGACAACCCGCTACAAGGCTGTGTTATGCCTCGGCTGCACGAGGCCTGCGAATATGGTTTTCAACGTTCGGATTCTTGCACCGAACCTGTCTCAGCAAGCCGGCGAACCGAGGCATCGACACGTACCGATGTCTGACGGGGGAGGACAGTCTCAGACGGTTAACGTTAGGCCAGACGCTATGTCAGGCCGCTGGGGCTGGTCCTGCACCAAAGGTTTCGCCAGGCTTGCCCGCCAGTCACGGGAACGGCTGCGAGGGCGCAAACAGTCCATACAGCGCGTCCTGGGAAATGTCCTTTTCTTGGTCGTTCAAAAAGTCGAGCAGCCCTGGTGAGGTGCCGAAGGCGGGATCGAAATGGTCCATGTGCGGGATGTAATCGGATGGAACATACGTACCCGTCGATGCTGTCGTGGTCGGCGCGAGACCGGGAGCCGAAGGGGTCATGGCCAGAGGGAAGAAGAAGCTCTCGTCAAGGCCTGCCGGCTGGGGTCCCTGCTCCGGGCCTGCGGAACTGCTCTCCTTCAGGCTGGTCTGGAACTCACGGACCATATCTTGGAGGACGCTGAGCGGCTTCTTGAGGCCAAAGTTGCATCCAAGCTGCAATTCGCTGAGGCATGTCCAGAAGAAGGAGATGGGCTCGGTGAACTGGCCTCTCTCGTGACGCTCTTGGCGAAGGATGACAATGACAGCCGAGTAGACAGCATACGAAAGCAAGAATGGCGCGCGACGAAGGGTAAACGACTCCCGATATCGCCGGACCAGCTTCTGGATCATAAGAGCGCTCTGGATGCATGCCTCCTCACCGCGTCGCTTGGAGCTCTCGTCGGTGTGCCTCCTAAGGTGACCCTCCTCAAGGAACGCGCGGTGTAACAAGATGGTGAGCGCATGGAACGTGGTACTGCACCGACTGTTAGCCAATAGGGACCCCTACGTGGGGGCACTGGGGTAAGCTCACTGTGGGGTGATTTGATGCGGTGGAGGCGTGATGGTGGTAGTATCATCGGGGTCGAATCGCAGGTGGCTGGGTAAGCTGTTCTGCCACTTCTCAAATTCCCTCTCGATCGATTCCTTCTTGTTGAGGAGGTACTCGGTCGTGTACTTGACGCACTGGATGCCGTACAGGTCGTTGATCCTTGTCGATATCTGCAGTATACGGACAAGACTGCTAAACGTTGACACGGCGTGGGCAGGTTGACGGCCATATGGAGGCGGAGCCGAAGCCGGAGACTTGGGATCGACGTAGGGCTCCCACTCCTCGAGCTCCTCAAAGGTGTCGAGAAGCTGGAGCGGCACCCTGGCCTGCGCGGATGCGAACATGCAGGGGCGTCCGAGGTACAGGGCCTGGGTGGCATCCGTGGTGAAGGCGGCCCAGTATAGGCGCTTGCGCATCTCCTGCTCCAGGTCCCGTCGTAGTACGCGCTCGGTGGTGACACCGCCCGTGCTCTCATAGTCGGGACCCAGCATCAGGTGGCAGCCCAGGTCGATAATCATGCGATGCGCAGTTCCTGACAAACTCCAGCCGGCGCTCGGTCTACCCTGCGACACGAGCGACACGCTGGTCAAGAGCAGAGCGAGGGCGGAAGGGATGCTGGGTTTGTCTAGCTCGTCAACGAGAAGTTCGCGGAATCGATCGTAGAAGCGTCTGCCGACGGTTTGGGGGTCATCCCGGTCTGCGCGAAGACATAGGCGATCACTGTAGAGAGAGGTCGAGTAGAAGATGGCATTGAGAAGGAGTTTGTTTGCAAAGGGTCCGCCGCCGCTGGCGAGACTGTCCATGATGGCAGGCCGGTAGGAAATAAGGTAAGCGTAGTGCTGTCGGTTGAAGTGCAGGTCGAGAAGATGCTTGGCCAGTTCAGGATCCACGCCGTCCAGGTCCATCAAATCTCGCGGGTTGCGGAACATGCGCGCCTCTCGTTGTCGTTGAAGCGCGGCATTGCTAATGAGGCGGGCTTTCGAAGCGGAAATGGCATCGTCGCCTTTGCGGGTCATGGTATTGATGTTTTCTCGGTGCTGGGCGCGGGAGGTGGGGTTCATGATACTGGCGAGACCGTGGACTGCAGAAACGTAACCGTTCTCGTGGAAGACACCGGCGACCCGGGCTTCGCTGGGTGACAAGCCAGTGCCATCGCCGTTGCCGTCGTTGCTGATGGGGCGAGGTACTAACTTGGCGGGAGCAAGTTCGGTCGAGTCGACGGGTGCATTCGTTCGCGAGAGGATAGTGTTGAAGCTGTCGAGCCGCGGCTTCGTCTCACCGTCGGTCGGACCAACGCTGCTTCGGGGTGGCGAGGAGAGGAAGCTTGCGCCCATTTCTTGCGCCGCTGTCGAGGCTGTCGGGGTCGGAAGAGGACTCGCGATGGCGGCGGTCGAAGCCAGACGGCTCAGGCCATGTGTGGTGTAGTCCTGAGATGCGCGGGAAGGATGATCGGTATCCATGAGTTCGGCAGTCCAGGCAGCCTGCATCTCGGGGGTAAGGATTCCGGCAGCCTTCATGTGGTCGAGCATGGTTGCGATGGTCGCCTCCAGACTCTGCACACGGGCACGAGAGGGACGGGGTTCGCGTCGGGCATCGTGCGGGTATACGCAGGACAGGTTGTTTGTGCTGCACTCGATGCACTGGGGGCGCGCGCCGTCGCAGCGAACCTTCTTCTGGCGACATGGCGTGCAAGTCTTGCAGAGGGCGCCACCGGACGAAGGGCGCGAAACTCCCCTAGAGTCTCGTCCGGTGCGTTTCACAATCTTGTTTGGGCCCGTCATTTGCGATCGCCTCTTGTGTGCCGCAGGCGCGGGCTTCGTCGGGGGCGGGGGAGGTCAGCTCGGCGGGCGACGGTGGTGGTGATGGTGATGAGGCTGGAGGGAATCTCGTGGTGTTGAGGCGTTGGCTTGAGCGAAATGTTGGGCGCTGGGCCTGGGGCATGGATCGAATCGGATGTGGATGGCAGGTGAGCGGCATCGGTCGCCGGTTATTTCGGTGAGCGTCGCTCCTGCCGTCAGGTCGGGTGTCTTGCCATTGCTGCGGGGAGCATCGGGCCATATTTCTAGGTGAACGGCCCACTGAACAATAGCGGCCTCGAACCCCGAGCCACTAGGATTCGGCCTCTGAGCCCGCTAGAGGGGCGCTTCCCCGGTCGAATTGGGGTCCAGCCCGGATCCACCCGATTTCCTCCGCAAAGGCAGGGTTGTCAAGGCGACGGTGAGTGGTTGACGGAAAAGACTGATGCTCACCAGCCAGGCGATGTTTCTTTGAAGCTATCGTTCAATTGGGGTATGATTTCCAGAGTTGTGACACCCAGCACGTGCGGGCATAGCTCGGCATCCTCGGTGTCCAAGCTGAATATTGTGGCATCCAATACCTCGACATCTCCTCTACCATGATGCACAACATGCAGTTCGGCATGTTGATACCCCGCATTCGTCTAATTTGGAACAGGTTAGGCATATGAGCGATGCAGCCTGAGCCGTCATCTCAAACGAGTCAAGAATAGATGCTGTGTTCAACTCGCGTTCGGATGAATGGAGCTTCTCTAGCCAGGAACCTACTGCTGCATATTGCACATCATAACTTCCCGTCCCCCGCATCAACAAACCCGAAATATGTCCTAAGATCTGGCCCTTTGACTCTAAGAGTGTATTCGTCAACCCAGCGTCACTATTGGTCGTTGCTGTGAACTTTGCAGATCCCGAACTGCGATATAGAAGTAGGCCATGCTCATGTAACCACGTAAACCGTCGTCAGCCATGTTACGAAAGGTGGTGGTCTCAATCCTCCTTCACGGATACCATCATCTCACATCCCTCCTCTCTCCCATATTCCTTTCCCCCGAACAGCTGACGAAAGATCTAAACTTTGATCAAACCTTTGTCATTAAGCCAGGCAAGTCGGAACAAGCGAGGAATGTGAAGAATCAAGGATACGGGATAGGATCGACCAGGCACGATACAGTTCCAAACCCAAGCGTTTTGGCTGCTCCGCCTTGCCGACCCTCGGACCATCGAATGTCTATGCTGTTGTCACATGAACAGACTACCAAGAGCGGATAATCCATCATGGCGCTCCTGCTCTGGTTGCCCCTCTTTCACATGAAGGCAGCACCGATTTAACAAGCCGGGAAACATCCCGGGATGAATCTTTCATCCATGTAAATATGGCTATACGTTTTAACTCTACCTAGTCGGCTCTCAATGCCCCATCCAGCATGTTGAGTGTGTAGATCGCGAAGAGGGGGGTGTTTGGAAGGCCCCTGATATTCCGAAAAGACCTGGAGCTCAAGTAGCTTAACAAGCATGAGAATTGAAGTAATGCCTCGCTATGATTAATGAAATACAGTATTGTAGTTCATCTCCGGATCAACAGTCCGGTCAACCTGGTGCATGAACCATTGCAGTTGAGCTGTCAAATGATACCTTGGCTCCCAGGCCAAGAAAAAAAAACAAGACACCAGGATAAAGGCATTAGCTTAACCTCCCCTGAGAATAAGACGTAGTAAAAATAAGAATAGTAAATAATAGACCTAAAGAATGGAAAATACTTATAATGTCTATTTATTATTTAGAGAAGTTTGATACTAAGTTACTTATATTATTATAGAGGAGTTAGATGTTTATTGCCATCGTGGTGTCTCGTTTATTTCTCGACCCCCATGCTTGGATGGACAATTGCCGATTGACGGGAATGTCCGACTATCGCCCGTTTTCAGCCACAGCGGTGATAGGCAGGTACATCAATCCGAGCCATGCACAAGGTACATTTTCCCCGAACTTGTGGCTATAAGCCTGGCACCGCTACTTATTTCCCGGATGATAAGCAAGTCTTATTCTATCTAGCAATAAGTCTAACCTGCAACTTAAGCCGGCATCGGACAATGCAAGGTTTCTTGTAAACTTGAATGGAAATTGGCCCATGGCCATTGTCAATTACTAGGCTCAAGGCTAGGCTTAAGGCCAGGCTCCTTTGTTCGGCCCGTTGGTGCCAATTATCGTTCTTTCTAGAAATGCACTGGTTGCTTCTCGAGCATCGGGGCATCACTCCATGTTGGGAAGAACAAACAAAGAACCGGTTTTAGTCAATGATTTTAGTCTAACGAGTTTATTCTCTCGTAGCTTCATACAGGTGGTGCCCAACTACCTGCCACCTGGTAGACATTCTTATCACCATTCCATCCCTCACCTACCGCATGACGTTGCATGTTGTCCTCAAGAAGCTGTCGATAGTCACCGATGTGCAGTTATCACACTCAAAATAGAAACTCTACAACTCACATTCGCAACTTTTCTACCGTAAATGGCTATTGGGAGGCTTGGCTTGCGTGGAGTTCGGGAAGTGATGGAGCACCAGGCCGGAAGTACAGTATCCGGAAATTTTGTAGAAATATGTCATCATACTGACAGCTCAGCTTAAACTCCATGTTAAACCTGGAGGAGAATAATCCCGTTGCAAGGGGTATCTTCCTTTGTGGCGCAATGCGGCACGGCGACGATGCGTTACCTGCGGCGATTTGCGGCGTCGCAGAGTGTTGCTGCATTGGGATTGATGCCGATCTTGCTTCAAGGACTGTCTTCTTCGCTCCTATTTCTGGAAACTCTGCCTAAAACAAGTCTCTAGATAAGAAATAACCAAGATTCCTTGCTTTCGTGGTATGTAGTGGCCCTTCTTTGAGTTTGCAGTTGAGGGGTTTGTCTCGACATTCCTTTGAGCCATGGCTCTTTTGATCAAACAATTGTAACTGGTTTCCTGGGCTTCAAAGTCTCAGTGACAAAGTCTTCACAGACGTTTCTTTACAGAGTTTCAGAAGGAGATATTGCTATTAATGTAGAACTCCTGGTTATAGACACAGGATATCATGTGGTAGAAAGATCACTTAAGTAATGAGTGCTTAATACCTAGCCATTTTCAAATCGGAAAGTAGCAACACTCAAGGCCAAACCAAGAGCCGGTAGTTGAGATACTTATTATCTATGAGATGCTAATGTAAGACTTAGACCTTCAAGAGGTGAAAGCGGAGTTGCAATCTAAGAACTTGTAAATACTTTATCTGGTGAAGGCATCCGAGTCCCGGGAGGGTTGCAAGTGAGCTTTGGTAACGTTACCTCGGATGAATCAGAGAAGTAACCTTAAGTCAGCCGCATGATAATGGACAGTAAGCTAGATCGTTTCAAGTACGGTACGTGGCTGGCTGACTGCTGCAGTATTTTTGGGCTGACCAACCTCTCTACTTGGGCTTCAAGTATCTTTGGGATTTTGTGTCTAACTGATTCATAGTCTCATCAGTCCATATCCATATGGGATTACATGTGGACAATATTTGTGTTGGATAATGACAAACTTGTCATTGAAGATCCTTTGTTCCTTTTCAGGTTTTCTTTCTTCCGTTCCCTCCTTGAGCTGAACCATCACGGTACTGAACTCCCTCTCACGTAAGATCTCGCTAAAGTATCACACACTCACTCGGCGCTCCAATATCATGCACTAGCACATCCTCCAATGGATCTTGCATATATCCCGGCATAGGTACTTCTGGTGGTGTTTGCACCTGAAACTGGGTCTCGCGTCTTGCCACCCGGTAGAGCCTCCTCTTCATGGCAAGAGCCTCTTCTAGGTACTCAGCCCCTTCAACGTCGTTTTCATAGTCGAGAAGAATTGCCTCTATCTCGGCAGATCGATAAGAGTCTGTGATGGACGCCCAGACCATCTTGAGGTAGTCTGGTGTAAATGCAGCACCATTGGGGCGGCTGGGAGCAGTCTGCTCTGTCAACAAGATGGCCTCGTCGACATATTGGTGTGACTCGGTAAGGAGGTCTGGATCTTGGTCGAATATCCGTAGGACGTGGTTTAGAATGGATCCTAGACCTAGAAGTAGCCCCCATGCAAATCGGTATGAGGACAGGACCCTCATGGCCATGGGTGGTGCTTTAGGTGTCATGGTGGCCATTGTTGCAAATGTGACGAGCTGGCGGATTCTTGCCTTTTCCGACTGCACGAGATTGTACATGCATCGAAGCTGGTACTGGTAACGCCTGGGCGAGCGGATGTAGATTGCAGCCTCTGCCATGGTTGTGGGCTCCAGGCTCAGAAATGTCCCTTGGTGGTACCGAACAGGGCGAGGGGTGCCAGTGTTTTTGCAAGCATTCCAAAACCATGGGCCCAACTCGAACCTTGGGTTGAGAATGTTTGCCAGAACCTACAAACCCGATGTTAGTGTCTGATGCAAGAATACCCAGATCAAGGACCCTTACTGCTAATTGAGTCAGTCCCTGGAAGTATTCTGGCTCAATCTCCTCTGCCTTTCCAGCTTCAACGGCTTCACGGAATAGATGTGAAATCATTTCGCGGTGCTGTTCTGCGTGCTTGCGGTCCAGCCAGGACTGAGACGTTAGTGGATGGATGGTGTGCATATTGTGGCTTGCAGGTACTCACATGGCAAATGTACATGACAGACACTGTGCGCATCTTTGCCACGACAGACTCTGAAGGGTCTTGTATTGACTTCCGAGTCGCGGCCAGGGCTTCGCCGTACCGGGACAAAGCCTCCACCTTGGATTGCTGATACTGACGAGATCTGTATAGCGCGACCATCGCGGACACGCAGGCGTCGAGGGCTGGACTGGAGCCCAGTTGTTGGGGGAGATCGGGGATGAGCTTGCCTCCAAAGGCGCGCAGATCGTATCGAATGTCTTCGATGCCGAGGATGTGGACGAGCGACGATGCGACTCTTGTCTTGCCATTGCTGGGGCTCCGTCTCGGCGTTGGAGTCAGGCGTTGATCCTCGACTCCAAAAGACTGAAACTTCCATCGCTTGACGCCATTCCCAACGCAATTGATGGATAGTCGTTTGCATCGGCCGCACTTTGGTTGGATCTTGTCGCACTACCCACCATTCCATGGTTAGCGTGGGACGGGTCGCGACGTTAGGCGCATCCTCCCGCGGGTGGCTGGCTGGCTGGGCTGGGCTGGGCTTACCCGTTTCTTTTGCCTCCTACAGGCTTCGCAGCCCGTGCTAGAGGGAGTTCCGGGCATGATTTAGGGGCTCAGGCGGTGGTATTTGGGGTATTGGAACAAAGTAAAGACACGAGATGGTTATGATGACATGTGCTGACCTGACCTGATTACAGAGTCTGGAAGAGGTGGTAACGGTTGGTATATAACTCGTGCATCAGCATCAGCGTCAGCATGCCAACAAAGGTTCCACGGCACGTGACGTGATCTGTCACTGCAACTCTGCAGGCCGCAGCGAGCGAGCCTGCGGGCTGAGGTTGAATTAAAGCAACTCCGCCCTGGGGCTGTGTGTGTGGCCCAGGCACCTCAGCCTTATAGCCGACGGCTAAAAAAAGACTTCGAGGGGAAATGACAGGACAAGGGCGCGTTTATCGCCTGAGAGAAGGTTTGGGTTCAAGATGCGGGATCCGCGGAGAGACAACTCTCCAAACGGTGTCCTTCCGCAGGAGCTATCCAACCAGAGTCAATAAAAAAGATCTTTAAGCTGAGTAAGAAAGACAAGAGAGGATAAATACGAGAAAAGTCACGCAATCCCTGGAATCAACAGCGGTAATTTGCCCACGACGGCAGATGAATTTGCAGATGAGCATGGCCCCAGACGGAGGAACACAGCCAGCTAATTTGCCCGCTCAACAGCCAATCTGCCCACTTAACCCCGACAGTTTACCCAGCGCCAGTGACGGGGTGGTAAGACCTTTAACTGCGGCTACGAGCCAATCTCGACGTTCATTGCCCATTGCGACTGGGAAATCCCCACTTGGTTAATCCGGGCTAATTGTATATCGCCGGACGGGGCCGGGCAGGGGATGCTAGTGACTTGCGTTTCAGTGGAACCGTGCGTTGGACGAGACGCGGATGGTGTTGTGTTGCACCCTTGAGTGTGCACCAAAGGTCTTCATTCGGGTTGACAGGTCGGCATGTGGGAGACTGTGACTGACCGTCAGCCACAGCAAGATAGTCATAGTCGGCCATGTGTGGCGCATGAGGTGGCATCCATGAGGAGCATGTATATACTCACCATGCCCAACACAAGACTCAGGATGAGTCTTTGAGTCTTTTAGAGTCTTCTCGATTCTTGAGGCAATTAGCGGCCAAAAGTCTGCGAACGCCCCACCAAATCGCGTCACGCGTCACCCAACCTCGCGACACACCCTTCCTCTTCACTCTTCCACCACACATCACAATGGGACGTATCAGACGTGATTTTGGTACCATTATAAGCGGAAATCGTCAGAAAAACCATAAATTCGATTTGGCGTCAAGATTACTTATGTGCAATGAGATTCATAAGGGAAGATCATACCGGTCCGTCGCGCGCGAATTCAAGACCACACCTTCAACCATACACCGGATCTTTCAACAGTGGACAAAACGCGGCACGATTACCAAAACACCACATTCCGGGCGTCCACAGAAGCTCTCAAAGGCACAGAAGAAATACATAATTCTTTTATTAAAGCGAGAGCGCCATATCACATATGCCGCGCTGCAAGGTACAGCAGGTAGTCTTATCTCCCTCCGAACTATACGTCGCATTTATCGCCGCCATTACGGCCGCAAATGGCTTGCAATACAGCGGATCCCGCTATCAAAAGAAGGAGCAAAGACAAGGCTATATTTTGCACAGGGTTGGAGAGCTGACGAAGATGAATTGATGGAGGTATAGCAGTTCCAAGATGATGCCCTCGTTCAGGCTGACCCGCGATCTAGGTAATCTTCTCGGATAAGTCGACAATCCAAAACCAGCCCAATAAGAAACGCGGCTGGATATTCAGAAAGCCTCATGAGAAGTTTCTAAGGGAATTTATTAACATTACACTTCATATAAAGCCCAAATTCTCTATTATAGTATGGGGAGCAATCTGGAGGTCCGGAAGATCAGACCTTATTATTATGGAAAGGGATCAACAAGGCAAAAGGAAGGGATTTACAGCCAAGAGCTATCAGAAGGCTTTAGAAGTTGGTCTCCTTCCTATATATGACGGCACGAGGCGATTCCAACAGGATAACGCCAAGATTCACCTTGCGGCGTCAACAGTTAAATTCCTCCACTTACACGGAATTGAGTATATCGACTGGCCAGCTCACTCGCCGGATCTCAACCCCATTGAACATGTTTGGAAGGCTTTAAAGGCTAATATGAGAAGAATGTTCCCTCATCTCAACGATCTCAATGACAATGAGGCCGATAGGGCTGAGTTGATTAGGTGCCTAAAGATTGCGTGGTGGGCAATAGACCAAGAGCTGATTCGGAAGTTGATCGACTCAGTGCCACGCCGGCTTGCCACCGTACGACTTGCCAAGGGTTGGTATACAAAATATTAAAGAGCAAGAGCAGGGCTACATTTTGACTATACTCACTCCCTAATTGACTTTAATTTAGCTTCACAATGTGTAAATAAAGATGCATGGTCATAATGCCAATGTGGTGTGAGAAGTGGGGTGTTCGCAGACTTTTGGCCGCTCATTTTTACTTAGTGCATCGACTGGGTTCTCTTCGCGCGTCACCTGCCCAGGCAACAAACCCTATCAGAGGTCGCAGGCCAACACCCACTAACCAGAGGCCTCATGTTGACATTCGACTGAGAGGCCTGTTCACCACAGCTGCACAGTCATCCATTGCAGAATCATTCGGCCAAGAAGGCAGAACACATTCACTTCCCCATATTCGGTGTCTTTTTTCAAGCTCTTGAGCTACCAACCTGTGTGAGGCCTCATATCTGACCCCTATTGTGAGACCCAGCCACAGATACTGTACAGTAATCAGCCACCGGTATGCCCGATGCCGGGGATTTTTGCATCCATCGCGCGGCTCGGGAGGCAGCAACCGCAGCCTAGAAAATGCACCATTCGTGCATCATGTTCTGCGCCTCGCAATGAATTGACTAGAACTCTTCGGTAGATCGAATAGCCAAACAGATTGCGTAGTTGCAAGATGCTCTGAATCACGCACGGTCAACGTGACGCAACGAATATGCACGAGAGGCACTGTGGGAACTTGAAAGAACTACTAACACTCGCATGGTCGGTAATGTTATCCTATTGGATAATGGAGTGTTTTCGGATCTGCATTGTGATTCACCTGGGCTCTAAACTCAGGGAGGCCTCGGCCCGATCAAGGCTCCAGGCTCCAGGCACAATCAACCATTGATTCAAACAAGGTATGATATTCTGGGTCAAGGACATATCCTTAGGTGGTTATGGCAAATGAATTTGATAAGGAAATCTGACTTCTAGAGTAGCCTTAGACAACTATCTACAGAAAATCATAAGGAATGTAGCTAATCATTAAAACCATACAATCATAGACACCTCGCGGCCCGCCCCCAATGTCTCGTCTCTGCACGCCACTCCCAATTACTAGGTAGTCCTTGCATGAACCCTCCCTCTATCCCAGCTGCCCAAACGTCGACCCTGCGTGCGCCACACACACTAGTTGGTTCCCAGCGCCTGTTCATCCACTGGCCCTGCTTTCCCCAGCACCAATTAGCTGGAGTATCACAATGCCGCTCATGGCTGCCATCAGGGCCCAGTGGTAGCCAAGCTCAGACGTTGCGCCTGAACCCTTGAATTGGAACCCTCCGACTTTGGACCTGGAGCTTGACCTTGAGGATGTCTTTTCTTCCGAGAGAATCGCCACCGTTTCTTTTCTGCCGCTTGACCCGCTGCCCGTTGCTGCAGGAGAACCATAGTATTCTTGGCCGTATGGCGAAGGATACCACTGCTGCGACATGTCTTCTTCTCCACCGGGGCCGAGGCGTGTGAGCTTCCATTTTCCGGCAGACTTTGAAGATCGTCGCCACTCGAAAGTTTCAAAGTGGTTGTTTGTGCCATCTCCCACAACCATGGTGAACCTAAACCAGGTCACAGGGTCGGCGTACTCGCACTGCAGAACGATCTGGCAAGGCATGATGCCGCAGCTGGGAACTCCAGGGAGGTGAAAGGTTGATTCACGGCCTGACCTTTCGACATAGAGCATCGGGCTTCCCTGAACTCTTGAACCAGCGTAGAGAATTGTTGGACCGTTCCAGCCCTGGGGCATATCGGCGGAGTATAAAGCTGATGATCCGGGGGCGGCGATGTGTAGAACCATTCTGGAGGAAGAGTTCATCCAGGTGAATTGTATGTTTTGAGGGAGACCCATGAGAGCCACCTCGTGAGGAATCTCTATAGCACTATCCGGCCTCCAAGATCCTTCTCCAAGGGAGTAGGGGTCCTGGAGAGTTGGTACAAACAGTGGGAAGAGCATCTTGGTCGTATGGAAGGGAAACCTTGAAGATAGTTGGTTGCTGCTTTTCGGTCTCGAGTGTTTGCTGCTTTGCTTCTTGATGCTTGTCTTGATGCTTTGCTTTGATGCTGTTGAATATCCTCGACAACGAGATACCGGCGGGCCGTGTTATATACAAAAGAATCGTCCATCTTGAAGAGAAACCAAGACTCGACCCAGATCTGGCACGGGCAGGCGTTTTTCAGGTACTCGTCCAAGGAATGGACCGTTTGGTATGACCTAATTTGTCCAGATTCTAGGTACTAGCGGGCACCGTTGAATGGACGGTTGGCTACCAAGGACTAGGTGACACCCCCCCGGGGAGAAGAAGGCACCCGAAGGACCGGGCCCTTTCGTCTGTCAGACCGTAAAAAACACCAGGCGATCATCCTCTCAGCCTTAAGAGTGTTCCATCTACCGACACCATCAAGCACGTCGGCAGTGATTGGCCCTACCGAAGATCCTCATGGTTGGGTCAACTAAAAAGCCACAGCGTTTGTTTGGAGCTGGCTTTTTTGGCTCTACTACGGCACTCATCCTTGTCGTGTGGTTTACAGCTTTCGATAGCTCGACCTTCCCTAATCAGGTCCATCTTGCGCTGGCATGGGTCCGCCGCATGCAGCAACACGTCATGATCAACCTTTGTGGGAGAGTCATTGGAGGGGGAGGCTTGTAGCTGGCACCACATGGCGACCGGGGGTCGTTACCAATCGAGCTGAATTTCGCGGTCCCTTGCAATCTTGGGCTTGGCTCGGTGATCCTATACACGGGGTCCTCTACACCTACCTACACATACTCATAATCTCCCTACACGCCTCCCACAGTCCACTCACCTGCCATACACTCATCCGTTGTCATACCCCCCTACCTACACCACAACCCTCCGTTTCCCCTGCAGAAGCCTACAGAGATGCCCACCGTGAACCAACCACAACCCACAATCCCACCTCCTATACTTGGAAACCAACACCCCAGATCCCTAACACCTTCATCGATTGACAGGCGGGAAAACGGGCTGTGCACCATTTTTTTCAGCCCAAATGGCGGAGCCCAGATTCGGCGCAGGACCCTCACACACTCCCAAGGGCCCGGTATAGCACCCATATGCAATCTTGCGCCATCCCGAAACCCCAGGGCGCAGTACCTTTGGGAGAGGCTCAGATGCAGCATGCTCCTCCTCCTCCATAGCTGCATACTTGCCGTGACTTGGTTGGCTACCCTCTTGGAGGGATGGTCTTGGGGTTCATCTATAAAGTGCTTAGAAGGATCCAGGTTTCGTTGTTTCCGCATCGAACTTTGGTATCAAAACCCCAAACAAACACGCCCCCTTCCTTCTTATTCCCCTTTCGTACCATGTTGCCGCTCAAAATCCTCTACTCATCCGCGTCTTTCATGCGTCTTTTTGGCTTCATTTGTTGTCACGGACAAGGCAGAAGCAGTGTCTTCATTGGAAGCCCCTGGTTGTTCACTCACCACATGACACATGTCTTGATCCGGGTCCCGATCGTGCGTACCTATCTCACGGACAGGCTCCAGGCTTGCAGCTGATCCCAGAATCAGGGCTACCAATGAGACCTCTTAAACCAACACATCCTCTTCAGCCTAAGCGGGCCTCTGCCAGGTATAGAGTTTGTCCAACGGCTTGCCGCCCCAGTAAGCCTGAACCATGTGACTCCTGCTGGCGCGCCCAACAACGGGATCTAGGGTTACAGGAGGAACATTTGACATTGCAGGATTCGATCATCGGTACGTTGCATGATCCTCTGTTCTGTCTTGATGGCTCGACTCATCAGGGGTTACTTGCGGTCGAACCATCCAGATCTCACGAGGATCTTCCAAGCAGGACCAACCCAACTCGAACCAAAGTGCCAATTTACAAACGTCATTTTCTTCCCGGAAGGGAATCGATACGAGATAATCAAGTTGCCCTTGTCGGAAGATCGTCAAGGACCTTTGGTCGGTACTCGGGTGCGGCATTTGCGCAGTGCGCATATCGTCCAAGCTCTGCTCCTTCGTGTATGCGAAATCTCAGACGGGGCCGTCTACCCGGCTGAACTATTACCCCGATGTTCTCCGAGAGCCTGGGCCCATGGTCCCTGAGGCTGTCGTAGCTCAAAAGTACTGCCCAGACGTTCAGCTGAGGCGCTGTTCCGTACCGACGCTACATCTAACGCCCGAAAGAGTACATTGATGCAGGTTTCCAGCCTCACAAACTCCAGTGGATCAAGTTGGTCAGCTGAAGTGGCTTTACCTTTGGAAGTCCTGTGGAAGTCCATCGTCCATCTAGGAGTGTCTCTGCTGGATGGCCATGAGTATGGCTACCCCGTGGTGGGAGTCAAGAACATCAGCTACTGCCACAGATTCCACCTGGAAGTCATGGTATCCCTCTCCAACACTTCTCAAGGCTCTACCTCCGATTCTGAGACCAGTGGACAACTCATCATGGATCATGATGATCAGAGACACATGGAGCTTGGAAGGGCAGAACCAAACAAAACGGTCATCTCCTGCCTAGCCGGATGCTGCCTGTCCCGACAGTTTGCCACACAACCTTTCTACAAGGCATGCTATCTTGTTCAGCTAGGACTTTGCACTGATGCCCATGACTCAGATCCGGTCGTCTGCCTGGGTTGCCTCGATCTATTGTCTTTCAAGAAACCACAGCGCATGGCCATCAAGCGCCTTCTCTACCTCAACAAGGCAATCAAGACACCATTCAAAAGTCCTTTGAAAATAGAAAACTCGGCGTACAAACAGCCTCACTTTCGTCACATGAGAAAACATCTCTCAAGACGAAAGATGGACGTGGCAAACAATTGTAGGTTTGCATGTTTATTCGTTTCCTAATTTTAGAAGAAACGAAAGTCCTGAGATGATATGAACATAACTTCACCCATCTTGGAAAGTTTGCACAAGTGCCGAAAGGAACTTTGCTATTTGATACTGGTATAATATGGGATTGCTTGGACATAGTTGTCTACCCACTTCCCCATTCGGTATATCCTGCGCACTTACGGATATATCTTGAAATTAACCCCTTACACCCTTGACAGATGTGTTGATAATCCCACCCCTTATGCAACGTTAACTTGACAGATGAATGATACCCACGCTGGATAAAGTAGTAGATCGTGTGTAACCCACTTGGTAGGCAGAATGCTCTCCCGAGATGGTCGTCATAATCCATCATGATTAGTCATATGCACAACACCAAAGACCAGGAAATATAGAACCAGCCTGGACAAGGGCGTTCAATTTAGCCCAGAAAACAGGAATTAGCCCGCCTACCTGTCAGTGGGTTAGATCCGATGAGGCGGAGGCGGGTTTGCCGGGGTCATGTAGACGAAGCTTGGCAGAGCAAGCATCTCATCCATCCCCCCTCCAGGGATCTCATTCCAGAGTGCACAAGCCTCAGGCAAGGATCGACCCGTATGCCGCAGCGCAGCCCAGGGTTGCATTACACGTGGTGGTACTTGGGTATCAAATAGTATTAGTAGTAGTAAGTTAGTACCCCCCCTCGTAATCCGTCACCAAAGATCCATCATCCATCAACGGCCCCATCATCAGATCCATCCCCTGTCTCCCGTACGCCATGCTGTAAAGAGCACACCACCCAATGAGCCCACCCATGATGCATCACAGCCAATCCTAACGGTCCGTTCCTGCAAACTTGACGCTCTTCCTCCTCTCCCTCTCCCCGGTAGCTACCACCCTCCCCGGGCTCGAGCTGAGGATCCCACCTGTGCCCTTGTTCAGCGCCTCCCGTGCCATGCCCACAGCTCGGCTCTGCGGGATGTCGTTCCCGTCGCTCTTGACTGCCCGGTCCATTCCTGGCCGCGGGCTAGATCGTCGGCTACTGCTGGTGCCCCGCTCGTCCCTGACCCGTGTCTTCTCCACAGCAGCGCGGCCGAGTTCATCAGCTCGGGCCGTTGTGGTCTCGTTTCGGTACTTGCCAGGGAGGCAGGCATGGCCACAGCCGTCTAGGGGACAGCATCCATCGCTGTATGTAGATGGGCCGCTGCTCGGCTCAAACGGCTCCGTGGGGGCGTGCCAGGCTTGGAGACAGGAGGCATGGCCACCGTGCGCGCACCCGGGGCAGTACCACCACTCCGACAGCCAAGAATCAGGAGAATCCATGGCGGTGACGATTTCAGCGGGGATGTAGTTTGACTGTTCGGGATCTCGATGATTGCACACGGCGCAGGGTGCCATGGCTGTGCGACAGCGTTCGCATGTCCAAATGGCATCCGGCCCATCCTCGGGGTCGCGCTCTCTGGGCTTGCGGCACGAGGAGCAAAAGAAGCTGACTTTTCCTCCTTGTTGGGCTGGGCTAAAGATGGCCGTGTAGTTTTCGCCCCATTCGGGCAAACCCTCTGGCCATCCTTGGATGCAGAGGTTCCGTAGAAGGGATGCCTCAATGAAGAGACTCATTCGCATGAGGCGTGAATGATGCTGCTGCAGAATGGCGCTGGCTTGGTAGTGATCGATGACGAACTCCGGTACCAGTGGCTTGAGGAGAAGAACAATGGCCGAGGCGTTCAAAGCAGACGTCCGCGATTCGTAGTCTAAGGCCTTGGTTATGAGAGAGTAAGGGTCCAAGGGCGAGACAACGGCATCTGACCCAGAGGCAGCGGTCGGGTGAGGGTAGGGCGGATCATCGTCCCATGGGAGGTAGTCCGTCTCGATGGCGTGTGGTCGAACATCTTGCTGGGCAGGGAACGGTCCCTTGAGGGGACTTGGCGATCTACTAGGGTGGCTAGCTGGAGCGAGAATAACGGGCTGCTGGGGTTGTTCCGGGACTGGAGCTGGTTCAGCGGTCGGCGGGGACTGCTCAGCGGATTTCGGCTCTGGCATGTCAAACTCCAGGGGCTCAGAGGTCTGAGAGGGAATGGCATCGTCTGTTCCCATTGTTGTCTGTGAAATCATAAACACTTCTTCTGGAGAGTCAATTACGGCCTTCTTGCTGCGTGGCTTGGGTGAATCATTGGGGGTCTCGGTCGAGGGATCAACCTCCTCGCCGCGTATCCGGCTAGGATACTCTTGACCCTCCTTGTCCATGTCCGAGGCATGCCTTGCGAGGCTGGATCGCCATGGGCCGCTGGCAGCCGGGGTTGATGTCGGTCGCTCTTTCGTTGCATCAGACGTGGAAAACATCTGAGAAAAGCTCTCGTCCGAGTCGTGTCTCGTCACTCTCCGAATGTTGGGGCTCACAGGGCCAGCATAACCCAAGGACAGGGGCTCCTTCTTCTTGGGCGCAGGGACATCCACTGCTTTGGCCAACGATTCCGTATCATAAAAGTCATAACCCTCGGTGCTAGATATTTGTGAGCGTTCGCTTTCATGGCTCATATCCGACACGGGGACCGAGTCGAGGCGCTGCCGAGGGGTATCTTCGAACCTGTCGTTTATACCGGGCCCCAGAGTGAAACCATCGGATGTGACCGACGCTAATCTCTTGCCAGCCTGCTGCGAGTTCCCGTTTTGACTGTCTGGCCCGTCCGCCGGTCGCGCAACCGGAGTTGGGACGTTCGAGGTGCTCTCAAATTCGAGGGCCAGAAGAGACCGGGTGCTTAGGGAGCGGCCGCCGAGACTGTTCTGTCCAGAAGGACGCCTAGGTGTTTCATCGCCGTAGCTTCGACTGGCAGTATAGTCAACGGGTCTCAGTCTTCCACTTCCCTTTCTTTCTTCAATCTTCACCTTCTGGAACCGACCGAGACGTATGTCGAGATGGTATTGAGCACGTCGTGCAAGGAGCAGATCGACTGCATACGACAGAATCCGCCATGTCTGGGCGAGTCTGAAGAGCGAGACGTGTTCTGCTGCCCTCGCGTACTGTTCTAGAATGGACGCCACCCGTTTGATGAGGGGTTTGCCGTCCTTAACGTATGGAAGCTCACGCTGGAGCGTTTCGAGGTAAATTCCCGAGAGATGCTGGTATATCTGCGCCATTCGTGAGGCAGGTAGACGCCCAAAGGCCATTGTTTGTTGGGTTTTGAAGATACCCGTCACCTTGATAGCCTGTTCCAGTCCCAGGGGCTTGTGCTCGTCAGCAAGACTTGGACCGGATGGCGGAGTGGTGCTCATAGGAGCAGGTCTCCCCGCCGTTCTTTTTCGACCAAGCTTTCGTCGAGGGCCAAGAAAGCTGCCGACGACATCCTCCTCCGAGTCGCTTCTGCTGATGCTCAATATTGGGGCGTTGGGGCTAGAGCCGTAAGTCCCTCGAGGTACGATCTCGGCATGATGAGTGACGGGAGGTCGCGGTCGTTGCGAATGCGCTCGCTCATCGAGAAACATCATTACGTCGCCTCTGGGTGAAAATGCCATGGAGGATGTTGACTGTCGGTCGATCACCTTGGGAGCAAAGGCGACATCGCATTGGGTAAAGAGTCCATCTGAGCCCACAGTCCACAACATGTCTTGATCTTGCCATAACAGAGCCGCCGGGGAGGTGTCAAACCTCTCAATCTCCTTGTACGGCATCGTTGGCCGAGCCAGATCCCAGATGTGCACTGCCGATGTTCCATATCGTCGAGAACTAGTGTCATCATAGGAAACTGCGACCTGTGCGACACGCTTGCTCTGGGCTGTGGCTGACCATAGACCAGGCCTCCAGGCAATCGAGAAGATGGGTGCAGGTGTTGTAACCGACCACTTTGGTTTCTGCCGTTTGTCGGCTGTACTCCCCAGATCCCATGCATGAAGTTTCGTGTCTGCGCCTCCGCTGACGAGATGGTTTCCATCAGGATGCCATGCAATAGAGGCGCAGGCCTTCTCATGAGCATTGATCCTCAGGAGGGGCCTCGCTGGTTGTCGCACGTCCCACTTCAAAACCACTCCGCCTTCCGTACAACACGCCATCTCATGTCCAACCTTGGGAGACCACTTGACTTGTCTGATCGGATCGATACACTTTAGAGGCGCAAAGCGCTGGCGAAAGGTGACACCGCCCGAGCGGCCTGGGACAGCAGTCGACGTATCGAAAACGCGCGCTATTCCGTCCTGGCTGCCTGATAGAAGCCAACTCTTGAGGTGCGGGTTAACATCCAGGGTAGTGACTTGTCGAGAGTCCTCCTGCATCTGTATATATTCCAAGGGCTCGGCTGCGCCAGATCCTACTCTTGCGACATCGTATGCAAAGATCTTGCCGTTGGCGCACGCCGTAAAGATGGTCGACCCGCCGTGCCATTTCACATCCCGTATACTGAGCTGGTCTGCCACCTGGCTTCCCTTTGAAGCAGCAGGTTGTGAAGTGATGACAGCCCTCAGGTCCACGCCCTCGCGAAAGTTGAAGTTGAAGTTGTGAGGATCGTCCAGCACCACCGTCTTAAGAATGTGCGCGCCAGCGAGGACGGCTGCTCGTCGGTCGGGGGAGACATCGAGGCTAAGTATCGGCACGCCTGCTTTATACTCGGCATCTTGCGACTTCGAAGGACGGAACGCTGCGGAGATGGTGGACGCGGGCGCGCTGGTGATGGAGAGGTTGCTCGGGTCGCCGGCTGGAGTCTCGGGAGCGGCTTTGCCGAGCAGCTTACGCATAATCTTGGACTCGCGGTTATACATGATTGCGGTATCGTCGAGCCGCTTGCGACGCCATTGGAGTCAGTTCAATGGGCCAGCTTCGGCATGTTCGAGGCGTCGCGGGGTAGGTATCGCGATACTGTCGAGTGGTGGTTGCGAAGTGTGGCATGGAGAGGCCGAGGGAGCTTCTGTGGGGCTCTAAGGCAGAGGGGAAATTGTTAGTGCGCGCTCACGTGATGCCCCGGACTCTTGACACTGGTTCACTCCTCCATCCTGGCGACCTCAATACTGTTGACAGGTGGTCCACCAAGAGGTTGTTTGCCTGTCAGAGATAACTAGGTTAGTATTTTGTCTTGAGCTCTAATGTTCAGTCTAGACGGAATCGGCCTGACAGCTGACATGTGCCCTCTTGACCGAGGCTTGCTGGCTTCCCCAGACCACGAGGGCTCATAGGGCTGGATTCTAAGCAGTTAAACATCGCGGTCTATCTGCATCTCATACTTGGAGGGAGGCTCAATTTATACGAAGATCATGTAGACACATCAACCCAGGCAGCTGCGTTGTCCTCCACAAGTGCCCTTCCTTAAGGGCCAATCCAAGCTGAGACAACCCTACATCCCATCAAGACCAGCAATCATGCTCATCTTCAATTGGCCATCAACCTATACACCTTCATCTGACATGACTTCTTCCATCTTGTTGCTTACACAAGCTTACGGCAGTCTCGGACTCAAGTCTCGGACTCGACCGTTGGGAGTCCTTTCTTGGCGTGTGGGTCTACCCGTCTTGGCAAGTCCCTTAATTTCAGCCTTGGACGAGGGACTTGGTAAGGCTTCACTTTGACGACGACCTAATCCGTTCGCGAGGCGTCTCGTTTGTCCATTTCTAGACGAGACTTGGATCCTTCGGCCTTCCAAGGTCTGCAGATGCCTGTTGGCATCTGCAAACAGTCGCACAGCTCATCTGGCGGCATCAAGATGATCGCGGGTCCTACCGGTACTCGAATCCATGGCGTATCACTCCAAAATGCTGGAAAGGCACAGTTCTGTTGCGGTCGTTAGTGGCTGGTGGGTGACCTTCGCTCTGCACCGCCTCTTCATCACGCGATGGACCGCATTTACCCCAGAACACCCAAGTCAGTGTGGCTTAAATGCTTGTAGACGAGGCTAAAGATTGAGCTTGACAATGGCGATTGGGCACCCGTGGTGCTAATTAAACTTTGAGTTCGTGTTTCTTACAACGACTGCTCCAACGTCGCAACACAAGGCCTTAGCAGCACGGTTCCTAGGCGAGGAACGAAGCGTGTTAGCTTACCTTCTCAAACCTTTAAAAAAGCGGAGGCTGTCTGTGTATGAGACTCACAGGCGAGGCCCTGCCAGCACTTCGTAGCCGACTGTTTTGGGCAGCCTGACCGAGGGCACGTAAGTGGCTCCCTGCCTCTATTAGTGGATGCCCTGAGCCGTGGTTCCCACTCCTATTAAGGCTGGCCAACCGTCGCCAACCACAAGCGCGACGAGCCGCCCTCTGCCCAGCAGGGGGTTCACATCGGATGCAGCCACGCGGATTCAACTGAGCCATGATTTGAGGAAATACGCAGTCAGCTTACCAATCAATGTCCCTAATGCCTATATGAAACAAGGACAGGGCAATACTAGCCTTGTTTGTGGATCCGAGAAGCTATGAGAATTAGCTTGGCTTCGCCCCCAAGCACAGTCGGACCTTGTGCTCGCCCACTTCCCTGTTTTCTCAAAAGTCGCCCTATGGCTCGGCGGTAGGCATCCTGAGATTTTCTTCGTCCTGTTGTTGTTGGTGTTTTCCACTGTACGGGACCAGACGAGACAAAAATGCATCAACCCCAGGACAGCGAGGGCCTCCAGGTCGACACAAACTCCCAACAGGCGGCCAAGGCCCCAGAGGTCGCTCCATACGGTCAAGATGGCAATCCCTACTATTTTCCTCCTGGATACCAACCACCATCAGGTCAAAAGGCTCAAAATATTCCCTTTGGTCTCGGTGTGTGGACTTTTGCTGCTCTCGTCGCTCTCCTTACCGCCATCGTCGTGGGAGCTGGTGTAGGAGGTGGACTTGGTGCAGCTCTGGCCAATTCTAAATCGTGAGTATTCTTTCCTCGTTCCAAGATTTATTACATGAGTTTGTACTGACATTGACCTCAGCGACGACAACTGCCCTGCTGCTACCGCTGCCTCTGCTGCACCTGTGCAGACAACTGAACCAACAGAATGCCCAACCCCCGAAACAAACACCACTTCCGCCGATAATGACACTGCCCCCTACGTACCCAGGCCAGCCGATGAGGTGAAGCTTCTCGAATTGGACTGCCCCAAGGACAAGAGCGAGGCAACGTCATTCAAGTCAAGCAAGGGATACGACTTCAAGTGGTGGTGCGGTGTGAACGCGCCCGCGGGCGCACAAGCAGAGGAGGGCGGCATCATCTCGGATGCCTCCCCGCTCATCGCGTACACTCTCCAGGACTGCCTGAACGCCTGCAGCGCCATGATCGACAAGGACGAGAACGAGGGATCTGGAGTCAAGTGCAGGAGCGTGGTCTTTGGCAAGAGGATGTCGGAAGAGCTGGGTCGATGGGGCGTCAACTGCTGGCTCAAGAATGGCACCAAAACTAAGGGGAGCGAATGGGGATTCAAGGACGACTGGTATGCGTACGCAGAGAGGGTGGATTGAAGAGGTGGATGGCGAGATTGAACTACAGCGCTGATTTGGTAAAGCGACACTTTTGATACCTCAACTTTATTATTTATTTAAATATATTATTACTGGTAATACCTGAACACGATTTCTTTGACATCGGAATTGGTGAGTCTTGAGGACTACAGTGGTGGCATTCCCACTAACATTATGTCTCCCGCCCCAGGAGCGAACGCCTAGCGCAGGTACAGCGGCTTGGATTCAGGAACGGGCGGAAAACACTCGAATCCTCTCGTATTACAATTCAAATAAGTCAATAATACCATACCTATAATACAGTGGTGAGATGACTCTTGGCAGCCCATCTGTCACAATGCAAGGGTGCCCTGGCGGGCTCGACACTTGGCGGCCACCAGTTTTGACAGGGATCGGACATGGAGGCCGGCCTTAAGGCAAAATCCGTTGACCCCAATTTGATGTTCACGACGAAATCAGTTGTTATTCATCGTGCAGTGTTTATGGTCCAAACTCGTCAACTGGAAGTAACCTTCTTTTTAAGATTCGCGATGAGAAGAAAGCTCTACCATTTTTGTAGTACCCCTACCTTGTCCTTTCGGCTAATATTGCTTGAGCTGATAAGATGTCTTCAGCCGTAGGGTAGGTCTCTCGTGGTGGAGATGAAGGCATTCACACCACTGAGAGAGAAGTGATACGCGCCTTGGGGAGTTGCCCGGAGCGCGCGGCGTCCACTCAACATCTCGCCAAGGCAATTTCGCCTGAAACCTTGTCAGCCATTCAGTTATTCAGCGTGTAAGATTGTCTGGCACTACCTCGGGTACGTTAACCGAAACCCACCGTCTTTGGAAAGCAGCCAGGCAACGACAACTTCGGTCCCCAGCCAGTGACATGGTGCCCCGAAGGATCGGTATCCAAGAACGAGAATCGTGTCTGACTGGGTCGTTTAATTATCGAGCCATTATCCGACGTGACTCATCCATCTGTCACTACCCCTCAGATACCCTTGCTTCGTTGATAGTACATAGCTGTTAAGTTCGTCTCGAAGTTGGCATTGATTCACTACCTTTGCCACCACTCCAACATGTCAATCAGCTCCTGCTGCACCAAAGGTTTCAAATGGGACGGAGAACCCACTGGCCGGACTGAACGGCTCGCGGATCTGGACTGTTATGTGACGGGCGAAAACACCAAGGCTGCAGTCCTCATCATTCACGATCTTTTTGGTTGGACGTTGCCAAACATCCGTCTCTTAGCCGACCACTACGCCAAAGAAGCCGACGTAACAGCCTACGTCCCCGACTTTTTCCAGGGTGATTCTCTTCCTCTTGATCTTCTCACGGCGGAGAAATGGGATGAAATGGATATGCCGGGGTTTCTCGGTCGAAACTCGCGCGAAATCCGTGAGCCACAGATTTTCGCCTTCGCGAGGGCTCTCCGTGAGAAGTACGACAAGCTGGGCGCGATTGGCTTCTGTTATGGCGGCTGGGCTGTGTTTCGACTCGGAGCCAGGGAGCATGCCCCGCCGCTTGTGGATTGCGTAACATCTGCGCACCCGTCTTTGCTGAAGGCGGAAGATATTGATGGAGTAGGCGTCCCAGTGCAGATGCTTGCCCCCGAGTTTGACCCCGTGTACACGGCGGAGCTGAAGCTGCATATGTTTCAGAAGTTGCAGGCTGCTGGGCTGCCATTTGACTATCAGCATTTTCCCGGTCACGCGCATGGCTGTTTGGTGAGAGGAGATAAGGAGAGGGAGGGTGAGAGAGCGGCTATGGAAAGGGGCAAGAATGCAGCCGTTGCGTGGATGAGGCTGTTCTTGCATGATGAGTAATGGATTGATGTTCTACACTTTCACCTGCAGGTGCGTAATTATTGCACTTTTTCTTACAAAGGAAGCCGTGCATATCTGGACAAGAGACAAGACTCTTGTCAAGGTACGTTAGACTACCAACATGGTCTATTTACTGATGCTCGATCCACCTCCCCATCCATTCCTTGTTCACCTTCTTCGCCTCGTCAATCATGCCAAGCTCAAGGAGAAGCTGGATAGTTCCTCTAGCCGACGAGTGAATGGCCGAGCTGATCCAAGCCTGCGTCGGCGCCGTGTGTTCGCCAATGAAGATGGTGTTGTGCTCGGTGCGATGGTAGGCTGGGATGTAGAGCTTGTGCTGTTCAACATCTGGGCGACACCATGATGTGGCGGTGTGTTCGTCCTGTAGCCAGCAGAGTCGCTCGTAGTCTCCTGTGTACAGCTCTCTCGCTTGTTCTCCGTGCAAGCTCACTATAGAGTCCAACACCAGCTGTGCATGCTCTTCATCGGAAAAGCTGACATAGCGATCACTCCAGTCACCTCCGCGATAGTGCGTAATGAGACCTGGTCGCGACTCGTTCAGCCCATATACTGGGTAGTAAAGAGCTCCGATTGGTCTGCTGGTTGGCATCGAGTAGCCGCCAAATATCGGCCTCTCACCCTTTTCCCAGAAGCGTTCAGAGAAGAGCAGGGACGCCTTGCAAGCAGACTTGAACCGGAGACCTGCTTCGCTGATGGCACGACCGAGAACCGAGGAAAAATTTGGCAGCTCCATGAATCGCGTCATGGTGAAAGGAACGGCCATGATGGTGTAGTCGTAGTCCTTGGACTCAAAGGTTCGGTTGCTGACACTGGGGTACCATGACAGTCGAGTACGAGTTTGACCATCCTTACCCTGCACAGTTTCGAGTTTTCTGATCTTCCGGTTTAGGACGAGTCTATTAGAAACGTGAGGCAGAAAGGCGTCCGAGAGTCTGTTAAAGCCACCATCGACACACTTCCACTTGGTCTCGCCCAACGAGTCTCTGGTGCCGTCCAGTCCGAGGTTCGAGTTATGGACCATTTCATCCCAAAAGACGTCATAGTCGGAAGCAGTCCAGATGGCATCGGTGACATTCTCGGTTGCGTGGAAGGCGTCCCTCATCATGCACTGTTGACTCCAGTCATCGAGGCCCATGTCCATTACGCGCTTGTGTGAGCGCCAGACATCTCGCTGAATTTCCCTTAGCATGGTTTCGTTCTTGAGAATCTTGTTCATGCGGGCTTTGGTTTCGTTGTACTCGGCAGAGATCAACGCCGGTGGTCTCCCAAGGCTTGGATTGGCGAGGATGTCTGCTCGGGTTGGGACACTGCCGTCTGGATGTCTCCCAGTTCCCCAAGCGATGAGTTCGTTTGGATGATGCTGAATCCATGGGATGAAGTCAACCTTCCACTTTGAGTCGTTCCCGTTCATCTCGTTGAGGGTGTTGGCCAGTTGATAAGTCAATCCGTGCTCAGTATAAAAAACTGTCGAGTTGTCGCTCTTGTAAGTGACAGCATGAGGAAGCCTCATGGGTCCCATCTCGGCAAACTCCTGGGTTCCGCCGACGAACTTGGTCCTGAACCGTCCGCCGATTCTCTCACTGGCCTCGATGATCTCCCAGTTGTGGAACCCGATGCTGTCTAGCATCAAGGCTGTCGTGAGGCCAGAGATACCTCCGCCCACGATAGCAATAGAAACATTCGAGTTTCTGGTGACTGAAGTGCAGTTGACTGCTGCGACACCATCAAACCAAGCCCCGATGGAGTCAAAGTTCTCCATCAATGGCTTCCTCGAACATGTTTCGGTTCCATGTTGGGATGCGCGCGGCACTGCTTGAATGTGCGCAGGGAAGGACAGTGTTGCCAGGAGGATTAGAGAAGTCTCCCACGGACGTTTTGATAGCCCGAACATGTTTGGGTGTGAGGCGATAAGGGGCTGAGGATATTGTGCTGTGCTGTGAGCTGGAGGGCAACAACCTATGGAGAATACAGCGGCCTATATATATATCTGAAGTTCGTTCTGTGCGAATGCTACGACATCCCACGTTGTCTCAGCCACGGAGATGGCGATTACTCTTGCGGAACCTCGACTCGACCTTGATGGCTTGGCGTTTCCCGTTCTTTCATGAGGGATATTCATACTCGATGACGATCGGCCTTGAAATCATGCTACCGGCCGCTTTAGTTTAATGTAAAGAAGCTTGAATATGGATTAAATGTAGCTACATATCATGCCGGTAACCTTGATAGCTTGGCGCCGAGCCGCTAATTCAGCCTTGGCAGGGCGTTCCCGTTCAAGCATTATCCATATTCTCCCGCCGATTCCGTGTGTTTTTGGATCGTCGAATAAGAGCTATGGTATCAGTTCCCGCTCTTCGAAGATCTGCATGCTGCCGTTCCCTAAGACCCCTGTTGTCCTGTGTGTTTATGGGGCTTTCCATCAGGGTTCTTACAGGACGATAACGGCATTTCCCATCGATGTAGCGGTACGATGAAGTGGATGTTGAAATAATCAAAATGCTGGCATAGAAACGACAACATGGGACATATTTTCACTCAAGCGCCTGCTGTGAGTTATTGACTTGACCCCTTGCTCCCTTGGAAACTGTTCTTCCGCCCCTATTCTTGAAGAGCGGCTCGACCTTGGCTATCACAAGACGAACTTTCCATGCTGTTTCAAAGCTACTACCAATGAATTACTGGCAGTATATGGTGGCGGTGGCCCTCTTGAGGCCTTTTGTGGCCACTGCATATTCGTTTTCAACCACCGGAACGACCTTGCAGCTCAACGGCATCTCTTACTACGTGCCGCCTCATGCAGACGGAAAAATTCCGAGGGCCGTGTTTGACGTCAATGAGAACATTGGACTGCTTCCAATTACTGTTCTCAGCACAGCTGAACAGTCCTTGAGTCTTGATGACATCAGCAACATCACGGCAGCGTTTTCGAAGACGGATGATGTTTATCAAGCTGGTTTCGCCCAAGGTGAGTCCTCTTGCTTGAGGCCTTGCATCTCAGAGCAGTGCTAACTCTCTGCAGGCTTCTACGTGCGGCGACGGAGTGCAAGCAATGAGAGACCTGAAGTTACGATGCTGGGTAACTCTACCGCTTTTTGGGTTTCCAAAGCTCAAGATAGCGACTCTCTCCCTGATGGCCCATACTTCGTCTCTACTACTGGGCGCGTCTACCAGGCCTATAGGCTGTATGCCGATGTTCAAGGGGCATTCAGTGAATCTTCAATCTTGAATCAAGATGGCTCGTATTCGGCCCTTCCAGCCAGCCTCCCTGGTCAATCTCTCGGAGTTGCCGTCCCTTCAAGACTCTACTTTACAAAGACTACCGAAAAGCCACTGGCTGGTGTTAGACTCGGGGTCAAAGACATTTTCGACGTCCAAGGGCTCAAGACCTCGAATGGCAACAGGGCTTGGTACTATCTTTATCCAGCGGCGAATAGAACGGCACCCGCTGTTCAGAACCTGCTCGATGCCGGCGCTGTGATTGTCGGAAAGATGAAGACGAGCCAGTTTGCGAACGGAGAGTCAGCTACTGCTGATTGGGTTGATTATCATGCGCCATTCAATCCTCGAGGAGACGGGTATCAAGATCCATCATCTTCTTCGGCTGGTCCGGCTGCAGGCGAAGGTAAGTGTGGCAGGAAAAGCCGTCAATGGTCGACGCTGACGAATCGAACAGCTGCTTATCCATGGCTGGACATCGCCCTTGGCTCTGATACTGGAGGTAGCATCAGGTCACCGAGTCAAGTTCAAGGAATCTATGGGAACAGACCAAGTACGTCTTGATCTTGCCGCTTTGAAGGGCGGAGCTGACTGGTTTAGGCCATGGGATGGTTTCCCTGGATAACACGATGCCCCTTTCGCCTCAATTTGACACGGCCGGCTTGTTTGCGCGCGACCCAACTCTTTGGAAGACAGCGGCACAGGCGCTGTATGGCGCCAATATTAACTTCACTGATTCCCACCCTTCAAATATTCTCACAATTGGCTTTCCAGCGGAAGCTAAATCTGAGCTGGATATCATCCTGACGCAATTTTTGACGAACCTGACGGGCTTTCTTTCCGCAAAAGCCACTTCTTTTGACCTGGATGAGCACTGGAGTAGTATAAACCCTGACGCCCCCTCTGTGTCGACCTTGCTCAACAATACGTACGAGATTGTATCGGCAAAGGAGCAGGCAAAACTTGTGCGGGATCCCTTTTTCAGAGACTATGGAGCCGCTCACGATGGAAGGCGGCCACATGTCAACCCTGCGCCACTGAACCGTTGGGCGTTCGGTGACAACTCGACGTCAACGATTGAAGAGGGAATTGCAAACAAAACTCGCTTTATGGACTGGTTCAACACCAGAGTACTGGCCCGTGATGTCAAGTCTTGTTCTAACAACCTGCTCGTCTATGTCCCTAGAACGCCCGAGCCAGTTTACAGAGACACCTACCGAACTGGCCCCCAGGTCCCAAAAGCATTCTCGACAAGTCGGATATCGGTCATGAGCGAGACTCCTGACATGGTTGTACCGATTGGACAGGTGGCTTATTATTCTTCGATTACTTCCCACGTAGAATACTTGCCTGTTACTGTTGACATGATGGCTGCCAAAGGCTGCGATGGTATGTTATTCTCTCTTATTCAGGACTTGTACGAGGCCGGAATCTTGGGGTTTAGTCAAACGGGGAGAAGTCATGCCACTGGCGAGGAGGTTTTAGTCTAGGTAGGCTGGCAGGTAGGCTGTCCGTCCAAGCAGTCTATCGGGCTGTGCGGCATCAATCCGGGCGAAAAGTAGCAAGCTCACCTTTGATGGAATCGTCTGCAGGAAGGCCTTTTCACATAGAAGTTGGTTGGCTGCTGTGGATGGCCTGCAATTTAGTATACTTAGGTAGCTTGGCAACATTGCAGTCAGTGTCAACTCTGTTCAGATAGATACAATTCCCCAAGAGAAACCAATCAGAAACTCGCCCCATCTCTCAACTCCAAGCCGCTGCCATGTCCTTTACACAACTGCCCCTCCTTCATCCTGAAGCTCAATCTCACCACACGAGACCTGGGCCTTCTCAACCACAGACTCTATTTCATACTGCTCGCCGTCATTATCACCGCACTTGTAAAGACCCGGCACAATCATAATGTCGACAGCCTTGAGGCATTGATTCCGCGCGTCCTCTTCCTCGTCGGGACTATCAACATCTGCCATCTGATCAGGCTGGAAGATGTAAGGCTGCATGTGCTCATCACCCAGGAGATCCTTTGCCGCCGTTATATGCGGGAAGCGCACATGCCAGTACGCGCGCTGACGACGCAGTACTTGAGACAGTTCAACGGCGGGTACGAGGACCTTCTCATAGAGGGTGCGCTCCAGCTCGGCCATGTCAGCGGTCGGGGAAACCAGAGGGTTGATCACTTCCAGTGTCGTTTGGATAATGTCCTTCAACGTCTCGATGGTATCTTGGGTCCAGGGGCGTGAGCAGAAACTCTTGTTCAACAGAGCAAGCGTTAGTGTCCTCCACTCGTGGTAGGAGGATTGGCTGATTTCTTCGCCTGCGGTTGTTGGTTAACTGCACTCTTGTTATCTAGAGGACAATGGATACTCATCAGAGAGGATCTGTGGAAGGATAAATTTCTTGATCCCTCAACAAACAGATACTTTGCAGCTAACCAGATGCAATGGCTGCTACACAGGGTAAGCGTTCGCTCCAAGATTTGGAGATGGCCCAGTTCTAACAAAAGATGCGTAGGGCACAAGGGTTACCGAAGGAACGATATTGAGTATCTAGGTCCTCAGGAGTGTGCACGGGGTTGGCTGGACCTCCCCAGGCAAGCGTGACTTTGAGCAGTCACTCTACTACTGCCAGGACAACGACCCTCTGTCTCGTCTCAACGACAGTGGGTGCCCTATACTCCTTCTGAACGCAGCTAATCCCGCATTTACAGACGTCAAGAAACTCTGTAACGTCAACTTCTCTGTCGACGAGTCCAAAATCTGGCTTGAAAAGAGCTACAAGAGCGAGATCGTTCCGGGCAAGTGGCGAGACATGACCCTGGACCTCATGGTGCTCTTGGGAAACGCGACGCTTGATTATGTGGTCAAGTACAAGGACGAGTTGTTGGTGCTGTAGAGGCGAATTACGTGGAGCACTTGTCTTGATCGGACTCCTTTGGGCAGACGAAGGGTAAGAGGTAGAGTCATCTTTGGTTTAGATAACTGGTTGCTTTTGGACAGGATGTACCAGGAGTTGCAAAGGAAATGACTTTTAGGATATCATACACTCTCAACGGTTGTTTGTTACGAGGCATACTCACGGCACTGTCTATCTGTGTGAGAAGGGGAGTTACTAGCTTGATGATGGCTTATCCTCACTAGTCCACTCATATACTAAGCTGTAATTATATAGTTCTTATGTTAGCGAAAGACATCCTACCATAATACTGCAGGCCACTGAAACGGTCTAAGGCGTGAGAATGATTGGTATCCATTCCAGGGCCACCAAGAATGGCTGCAGCAATCCATCCGACTTCAATTGAGGCTTTATCTTCCTAGGGGCTTGAGCAGAGGGTGGATAAGAACAAGTCCATCTGTGCCTGAGCAAAACATGCCAGGAACTCCCGGTCCTTAGCCATTTTCAGTGGAGCGGTGCAATATAGTGTCTCACAATTCGGTTCCCTAACATCCAATAAGGTTGGTGAGATGGCCGAGTTGGTTATGGCGTCAGGTTAAGGTCACCTTAACAACCTAAGATTCCTGATGGAGCAATCCTCCTGGGTTCGAGTCCCAGTCTCATCATTTCTTTTTGCTTTTGCGACAAAATCCCATGTTCTAGTAGTTTGTGATGTACGCCATCACAACAGTGTTTTTTTGTGTTGCGAGAGATGCCCTTTTCCCACTGTCACGTATTGCTCTCGGCATCATTTCGACCAATCAAGGGTTGCTGCAAACTTATTTCATGCTCGGTTCTCCTACCTCGCTGCCGGCTGGCGATTCGGTGGTGTCATATTGGAGCCGATCTTCTTGCCTTAGTCATCCCCCACAATTCGGGCTTCCCTTCGTCCTTGCCGAGTACGGCCTAGAACCTCATCACGTCTTCCAACTTGATTCATCATCTTAGCTCTCGGATCCTTCTTGTCACATCCGATCAATGAGGTCCAGTTGTGATCCATCACCTATACGATACCCATGTCTGCAACACCAGAGTCTGAGGGCCAGCGACTCCGGCGTCCTGTCGGAGCGTCAAGGGCAACGCCGAAGAATGCACGTATTGCGTATGTCTCCAACGAGTTGCCAATGAGATGGATCTTTCCAACTAACATCTGCAGTTGTCGAAAATGCCACGCTCGCAAAGTGAAATGCTCGGGTGGCACTCCTTGTGCCAACTGCCTCCAGGCCAATATCGGCGCTGAGTGCTCCTATCCAAGGCGCATCAGACGAGTCAAGGTTGACCAGAGGTAGCTATGGAAGCAAGTTAACAGCCCTTTGGAATAGTTGCTAATCATGTTCTAGTTATATTGATGAACTACTCGAAGAGATCCACAGTCTTAGAAACGCGGTCCATACCCCTGAAGTCGCCAACTCAACGTCGCCTCGATGTCACGAGACCAGAGCTCAGTCTTTCGGTTCAGATGGCGATGCCATCAACCAGGAATCGCCTGCCGCCTCTGTCGTCAATGTCAACACGAGCAACTTACAAACCAATGGTGAAGCGACTGTCGTCATCGACCAGACCAGGCCTGCTCCAGAGACTGACGACTCTATCCGGAACCCGATCCTTGAGGACCGCCCCTGGTTCTTCTCGTTAACCCCCGAGATGCCTATGATTATCGAAGAAGCTGCAGATGCACCATTCGCCACTAGATTCCGCCAAGAATTATCTGGAAAATCACAGCGACATATTCCACGCACTGAAAACGTGACCGACGAAGCACTGACTTCGTTATGGAACACCCCATGTCCCTGGCCGCCTGCATCAAGAGCTCGTTTCTTGCTAAAGGTGGCATTAAACACAGTATGCCGACGATATTATCTCGTCCGAAGGAGTGCTACCCAGCGTCTACTGGAGCAAGCGATTCACAACCCCGACATGTGCGATCTCGTTTCTGAGTGTAAGCTCTTTGTCCTGTTTGCATTGGGCGAGGTCTACTCGACGAGGACATCGCCTACCAAAGACAAGAACCAACTTCCTGGTATTTCATACTACGTACGAGCTAGCCGGCTCCTCCGGGTCCTCACTGAACAGCCTCGCATTGACTGCGTTGAGGTTATCTTGATGCTGGTAAGGCTTTTGCTCTTACTAGTGTTACAATATTAACATTAAGAAGTCGTTATATTCTCTGGCCATGAATCGGCGATACAACGCATATTGCATGATCGGATCTGCTGTCAAATTCGGCACCATGATTGGCCTACACCAAAATGTGCCCCTGTCACTGATGCCGGACCGCGAGAAGCAAGAACACCGGAAGAGAATATGGTGGTCGGTGTATACTCTTGACCGCTTCTGGGGAGCTCAGATCGGCCAGCCAGTGTCCATCAGAGACGAGGACATCGACGTCGATCCGCCTTCCATCGAGGGATTATCCCCTGAAAGTGCAGCTGAGGACTTTTCAGACGCCGAGTATCTCACCGCCAACTACCGGTTGACTAATCTTGCTGCCCAGATCGCGTCGTTAATCTACAGCCGGAAGAACCAGCACACTTCCTTCTCTAGTAGGGTTCAGCAAGCACTGAGAGACCTGACCAGCTGGCTACAAGGCCTGCCGGACCCTTTGCGAGCTGCCATGGAGGAGCTCCCCCCTAACGCGACAGCGCCCGTCACCGCCTTGCATCTATTCTTCAACCAGGCAAGTCGAGTCGCTTGTGCTTGCTATTTGACACTTTTCTAACCCCTCTAGTGTCTAGTACGGGCAGCGAGACCGATTGTACTGTACGTCTTTCGCATGCGCCGAGAGGCTCGCAAGTCTGTCGAGGACGAGCGCCCTCCTATCGGTGAGGTTGCTCTGACTCTATCAGATGCCTGCATTCAATGTGCTCGACGCTCCTGTCGACTTCTGGTAGAGTCATGGATCAACGGATCCTTCCCAACGTTTGATGTTTCCTACGTTCACCACCTATTCTCATCATCCATCGTCCTCGCCATATCCAGTCTCTCTCAGACCAACGAGTCTCAAAGCGACAGTGACGACTTTGATGCTGCGATGCAAATACTCAAGCAGCTAGACGAGAGCGGCAATTTCGCGGCGAGAGAGTTCTTGAAAAGCATGGAAGCCACCAGAGCCGCCCTTGACAGTATCGCCGCAGAAAGGAACCAGGCAGGCGAGGATAACAGAGAGCCTGATTCAGTGGCCATGCGTGGCGGGCCATTCTCTTTTCACGACCCGAGGATATTCGATGCGCCCACGGACACAGCGAGAATGGCCCTGACAGAACCTTCGTTCCAGGACTTGCTGTCCCAGTCTGATTTGGATCTTCAGTTCCTTGAGTCATCCAACAATGATCAGGACTTTCAGGGCTTTTTCTGGCCCAATGAGGGTTGTCAAGGTTGGATGAACGGCTGATATAATACCTGTCTGCAATTCTTGAAAATGAATGAATCCTACTCTTTTATTTACATTTTACCCGACCTTGCTGATGCTTGCTCAAGGTGTGGGAGCACCATCGACTGTGAGCGTCCCCGTCTTGGAGATGAGATACTCTTCAATGGCAACATCTTTTCCGGCCTCCTTGCCATAGCCCGAAGACTTGATACCGCCGAAAGGAGATTCGGCACATGATGCATTTCCTTGAACTCTGTTAGTTTTGACATCTCCTGCAGTTGCATGACAAGATGCTCACCGGTGTTCATTCCAATCATACCAGCCTCAAGGCTCTCGAGAAGCCTCCATGTACGACTGACATCCTTGGTGTAAAAGTACGAAGCCAGGCCCATGGATGTGTTATTGGCCAGCTCCACAGCTTCCTCCTCCGTCTCGAATCTGTAGATGCCCAGAAGAGGACCAAAGATCTCCTCTTGCGTAGTCAACATGTCAGGCGTCATTCCCGAGATGATGGTGGGCTCAAAGAAGTAGCCGTTCTTGAGGCCAGTCGGTCTCTTTCCGCCACATAGGATCTTGCCTCCCTTGCTAACGGCATCGGATACGTGCTTCTCGACCTTTTCGACTTGTCGGCCTGTTGTCAGGGGACCCATGGTCGTCCCTGTCTCAGCACCATGGCCCACCTTGAGCTTTTGCGTGGCCTCCAGCATCTTTTGGGCAAACTTGTCGTACACGCCGCTTTGCACGTAAACTCGGTTGGCATGCGTGCAAGCCTGACCAGCTGTGCGCCACTTGAGTATCATAAGTGCGGCAACTGCTTGGTCTAGGTCGCCGTCGTCAAAAATGAGGAATGGACAGTTGCCACCAAGTTCCATAGTGACCTTCTTCAGACCCTCGGCGCAATGCTTGGCCACAATGCTGCCGACATTGGTGCTTCCTGTGAAGGTGACTTTGCGCACCAGAGGGTGCTTGCAGAGCCTCTCACTAACCGACGGTGTGTTGGCGTTGTCAGTCGAGATGACGTTGAGCACACCGGCGGGTAGTCCAGCTCGGAGAGCCAGATCGGCGAGGGCCATAACACTAAAGGGACTCTCGGGAGAAGGCTTGACAACCATGGTACAACCGGCAGCCAGAGCCGCAGCAACCTTGCGGATAATCATAGCAACAGGGAAGTTCCAAGGCACGAGAGCAACGCTCACACCAATAGGCTGCTTAATAACAAACGTCCTCCGGTTAGACACCGACGGCAGCGCAATTGTACCGCGAACACGCTCAGCTTCGCCAGCGAACCACCAAGCGAAGCCAAGCGCATAATCGACTTCACCCACGGCCTCAGTCATGGGCTTTCCCGTCTCGTATACGACGATCTTAGCAATGTCCTCACGGGCGTTGGTGATGAGCTCGTGCCATTTGAGGAGGATCTTGGCTCTTTCGCGGGGGTTGGTGTAGCGGAAGCTGTTGAAGGCGGTCTGAGATGACTCGATGTATTGGTCGACGTCTTCGACTTGGTTGGTGGGCGAGGTGGCCCAGATCTTGCCCGAGCCAGGGTCTATGCATATTAGAAGATGCCAATTGGGGAAATTGAATGTTTGAGAACTCACCCTCGACGTCGAAACGCTTGCCAGCCTGGGCTTGCACCCATTTGCCGTTCAGCAGGGAAGCCTCATGGAGGAGGGAGGGGTCGTTTAACTTGGAGCACGTCAGTGAGGGGTATACCTCATGGATGAGGGGGAGGGGTAAGTACTGTGAAGGGGAGAGACATTATGGCTTCTCGTGTAAGTAGATTGGCTGAAGAGTCTGTGATTCTTGTCCGTCAACCGTCATGATGAGGGTGAGATCTAGGGACTTATATGCCACTCGTTCCGGCTCGGACATGTTGATATTTCCCGACCTCCAAACATCCAAAACCGAACTTCGTGTTACATCTCAAAGCTTTACAAATCTGATCCGCGGACGTTTGACCCGTTGAGTGCAACGTAATTGTTGTTGCCGCGGATAGTGTGTCGTCAGCAGCTGATTATGTCAACGAACTCGTGAACCATTTCAGCCTCCACTCCTTCTATAGCCGGAGAGCTGACGAAGGGAAATTTTAGTAATATCATGGTTGCTATCGTCTTCAAAATGAAAAGCATCAACTTAATCATGATCTGGTTATGTTACGCCGCTCACAAGGACGGCGCGTCACATTGACGAGCCGAATCCGTTCCGAGACTATCGGCGCTCGATTTGGAATCCGGAGATTTCAAGCACATGGCTTGACCCATGCTTAAAAGGCAGGTTCCATCCTGTCCTTCTAGATCTGCAGCCTAGTTCGAGACTCACAGCCCGTCACGAGAAGACTACTCTCATCCCAATATGACGCGCTCTATCCCGGAGGTTTCCATTGCCGTGATCGGTAAGTAGATGCCTTCAAAGACTACCACTGCCTCTAAACTAACATTTGCAATAGGCGCTGGCGGCGTTGGATCCGTCTTCCTCCAGCAACTCGCCTGGGTGGCCAAGAACAAGACCTCTCACCGTCTGAGACTCGTCTACGTCGCCATCATCGACAAGGCTCTCTACCACGCCGATTACGCATCCATCGACATTGCCTCTGCTGTCTCGACGCTCGAAGCAAAAGGCGGACCACTACCTACAATTCCCCGAACCATCGAATACCTGACAGGTGCACCTGGAAAGGTCATTGTCGTCGACAACACCAGCAGCCAGGCAGTCGCCGAGGCGTATCCTTCCTTCCTTTCCAAGGGTTTCAGCGTTGTTACTCCCAACAAGAAGGCTTTTTCTGGAAGCTGGAAGTTGTGGCAAGACATCTTTGCCGCTGAGGGCACTGCAGGTTCTATGGTGTATCACGAGTGCTCGGTTGGCGCCGCTTTGCCGATCGTCTCGACATTGAAGGAACTTATTGCCACTGGAGATGAGATTACTCGCATCGAAGGCGTGTTTAGCGGCACCATGTCGTATCTCTTCAACAACTTTGCCCCTACTCAAGGGGCCGGCGGGAAGTGGTCAGACGAGGTCAAGAAGGCGAAGCAGCTCGGATACACCGAGCCTGATCCTCGTGATGACCTCAACGGCCTCGATGTCGCTCGCAAGATCACTATCCTTGCCCGGTTAGCCGGTCTTCCTATTGAGTCGGCAACTGCTTTCCCTGTCCAGAGCCTCATTCCTAAGGAACTCGAGAGTGTAAAGAGCGGTGACGAATTCCTCCAGAGACTCCCCGAGTTTGACTCACAGATGAACCAGCACAAGGAAGCTGCCGAAAAAGCCGGCAAGGTGGTGCGGTTTATTGGTTCCGTCGACGTTGCGACGAAGCAGCTCAAGGTTGGCCTTGAGGCTTTTGACAAGTCGCACCCCATTGCTTCACTCAAGGGAAGTGACAACATCATTAGCTTCTATACTAAACGATATGGGGATTTGCCCTTGATTGTTCAGGGTGCTGGCGCCGGCGGTCCTGTTACGGCTATGGGTGTGTTGGGTGATCTTCTCAAGGTGCTTACAAGGATAGCATAGAGCAGAAGACAGACAAAAGAAGCAGTTTGATCTTTGAGTCTGAAGAACGTTCCGGTTGAGTATCGAAGTAATCACTGGCTGTATCTCATAGCCCGGGATAGAGATGGCCGTAGACCATGTTCCATGTTCTTTTGCCCCAAACGTCTGCGGACGACCAAATATTCTGGCCGCCATGCCTCCTTTAGGAGCACTTCCCACGAGGACACTCTGGCGAATTAGTGTATCAGCAGAGACGATCAACTTGGGAGACGGTATTTGGAGTCTTAAAGATTGAATGGGGTATTCATGATCTAACTTATGAATCCTCCTTCAGAAGCGCTTCAAACGCTTGTGTAAAGTCCGCCTTCATATCCTCAAGGTCCTCAACACCAACACTAACACGAATGACAAGGGGATCCTCTCCCTTGCTGCTCATGGCACGCCACTCAACCAAACTCTCGACTCCTCCCAAGCTTGCGGCGTGCTGGAAAATGTACAGCTTGCTGGCCAACCGCTTAGCATACTCGGCCTTCTTGAGCCACATGCTGAACACGGGTCCGTAACCTCCAGGCATTTGCTTCTGCAGCCAGCCCTCCTCCAGGGCGTCCTTCTGGATCGAAGCATGTGAGACCTTGAGAACTGCTCGTCCGATAACCGAGTTCGGGTCCTGAATGCCATTATGGAGCCATGCGACAAGGCCCTCAGTCGTCTTGGCCTGTCGCGTCACACGTAGATGGAGGGTACGTAGGGATCGGATGCCCAGCCATCCCTCAAAGCTGCCCATGACACTTCCTAAGACTAGACGCTCCTCACGCAATGTCTCCTCCCATCCTTCCATGACACGGTCCGGGTGGATGACAACGATACCACAGAGCATATCTGAGTGGCCTCCGATGTACTTGGTTCCGCTATGCATCACCATGTCGGCACCAAACTGCAAAGGGTCCTGCAGGGGAGGAGGGCCAAAGGTCGAGTCGACTGTAAGGATTGCTCCCACGGCACGAGCCCTCTTCTTATAGTAAGCAAGGTTGCGAGCCTCGCCAGTCGGGTTAAGTGGTGTCTCGACGTGGAGCATGTCGCCCGGGCCCATCTGATCGATATCGTCGAGGGTCAACTTCTTCAAGCCATTGAGCTTGGAGATGACATCAATGACTCCGTGAACACCGTGGTACCCCTCGGTGAGAAAGATCTTTTTCGGGTTCACCAAGACCAGCATGGCGTGGAAGGCTGAGAGGCCAGAGGAGTAGGAGACGACGCTGGTGCCGAAGAGGGTCTTGAGGACGATCTCGAAGCGACTGGAGTTGGGCGCCGTGTAACGGGAGTAGACGTGCGAGTCGAAAGGAGCATTGGGCTATCGAGGGTCAGCATGGTTAACGGCCGATGATGATTGGGATACGTACGTCGTCATTCTCCATCTCAACCAAGTCATCCGGATCTCGGGCATATCGGTAGTTCACGGCCGGATGCATCGCCGGAGCGATGGCCCGATGAGAACTGACAAAGTCATCGGCATGCACAGCCTGAGTGCTAAAGTGAAACTTGGGCAAGGCCTTGTTCAAGGCCTCTGCCGTCAGCACAAAGTTGCCGGACTTCTTGGGAGCTTCGTTAGACGCCATTTTGCTTGGTTGGTAAAGCAACAGGAGCCAGGAGAGAAAGGACCGAACCTCATCTATATAAACCCCTCATCGACTGATATGCGATTCAGACATTGCCATGATGCGGGGAATCATACGTGAGGGGCATATGTCGAAAGCTGGGGTAGTCTGTCATTGAAAGCGCCCTATGTCGAGTAGGGCACTTTTTAGTCGATAAGTGTCAAGGGAAGGGCGTTGTGTGTTATGTAACAAGAATATTTCATATGCGGGGCCTTTATCATGAAAGGATTTTGTTCAAGTTCTATGTAATAGACGTGTTACTTAATTGAGGGCTATCTTGTCATGGCTTTTGCGAGAATCGCCTGAGGCCAAGATCAGATGCAGAGTTTATCACAGTTGTGACCAACATCCTCCCTTCAGTGCTTATTTTCCACATAGCCCTCAAGAATCGATTGCGTCTTTCAACAAGGAATAGACTACTTCTCACACGTATTCATTCACCCACGATTCAACCTCCATCGTTACGTGGGGGTTTTCGGGAGCTATCATCCACCCATCGGTTGTCATCAAACATTTGGAGCAATAGAGTCGGAGCAATAGAGTCAGTGCCGTCGTTATCTGTCCCGATCTTCCCAATAAAGACACCAAATTCGGCCCTGGAAGGACCATAAATTGGAAATAAAGTCGGTTTAGATAGCATTTCAGATAATTATCGCGACTTGGCTGTCAGACGGAGGCCTGACTGCTGTTCAGACCAAAAAGGTTCCCACACCGAATAATCTCTCTACAACTTGTTGTGCTTCTCTTTCAATCCCGCTGCTCCTCTGTCGGCAGGAAAGCTTCTTTCTCAGTAACTTATATCGGTATAATCGGGCGGACTATCGCTCGAGTTACCGTATGCCGGCGGGACACTCGGCTCAACGAGTTCCGTCAAAACAACAGGTCGTGTCATGCGAAGTGTAGTTTCAGCCCTTGGTGGCGACGTAGCCCAGGGTGACTCTGGAAGCACAAAATGCTTTTCCAGGTGAAGTTCGACGAGAAGAGCGTGTGTCACCAGTGGGCCGGCACCCTCATCACATGCGTAGACTGTGTCGGAGCCAACTCGGTTGAGACTGTAGTCGAAACTGAAGGTAATGTGAGGTTGGGATTCGTTCGTGTGTTCTTCCCATCCATGACGGAGACTCTTTTTTCCAAGGAGTCGCGATTCGGACTGCTGGCTTGTATCATTGCTGTTTCCCCGACTCGTCACGGGGGTAGTCGGATGACGAGGACAATTTGGGAGGGCGACAGAAACAGACTCTTCAAGTTTCCAAGTAACCTTGTGAAGTTTCCATACTTCAAGTCCGATATCTAGACTTGAAGTGATGTTATCGATGCGAAGTTGGACCAAGTTGGTTCCTGTAGGACGAACGACACTATTGAGGCACAATGTGGCTGTGATGCTGGTGGAGTTGAAGTTGTAGTTGTGAAGTTGTTTGTTAGATTCGGCTTCAAGTATCCGCTCGACCTTGAGGAGCTTTTTTGAAATGATGGGCTCTCGTTCTGTGCAAGTAGCCTTGGCGTATACTTCGTATGCCACTGTTGCAAGCGGCCCGTCCATGGAGATGGGAAGGTGGCTTGGGATGATGAAGGACAGGTCGAAGTCATGTTGCCCTTTAGGTAGTGACGTCAGGGTGGATATAACACTACATTGGGATATTTGGATCAAGTCCTGGGTACAGCTGGTGCAGTTCTTCTTCCGAGGTCGTTTGTATCGCACATGAAGTTGTAGCGTAATGTCTAGGCTTTCAACCTGTACAGCCTCTTCAGCGTTGAATGATAGTCGCCCCGAGAGGTAGGCATCGCTGCCGCTGTTGAAATTTCCGTGAAGAATAGCCGTAGGAGTTTCGAGTTCAATCTTTAGATTGGTACGCCGAGGCAGAGCTTGGTTCGGCTGCCGTGTTGATAGCAGCCGCCGAGGGCTCCAAGGAGACATTGTGATGAGGGGAGAAGAGAGGCCATGGAATTGATGCCGAGACATCTAAATTGAGCCAAGAGCTCATTTTTAACATGAAGACAATGACTCTTTACGAGAATGATTTATAATGTACAAACGCCGATATGAAGACGCGTTCGCCGCTGGATTGAGTCACGTTGTTGCGGCGCTCGGCGACTGTCACCGACGCCGAGTCAACGTATTGGCCAGCTCACCGCATTCAATTCTCCTACCTCTCCCAAAAAGCACATTCTCCTCTTAAATGGGCATAGCATCGATCTTGCGGGATATGTATAGCAATTTGCGGTCTCCGGTGACTCACATCGGATCGGGGACCAAACGGCTCTTGGCAGCTGTGACATGGGTGAGTAATGAGGGCCCTAATGAGAGATTTTGCGCGAGAGGACTCAATTTTCAGCTTTTTCACGGCGTCCTCGGTATGCTTCAAACACGTCATCACTATGGTCGAGATAACGTATGCGGTACGTAAGTTTGTGTCCATGTATTTCCTCGGACACATGTGCCATAAAACAGTACAAGCTCCAACCTCTCACCCAAAACAAGAATCAACCAACCCTCCCACAGCTCAGATTTACCTTGACAGCCTTATTCCACACAGCCATCTCCCTATTACTTGGGATCCATGCCAAGCCCCCTGATCATCTTGGGCCAGCCCGATGAGGTCGAAAAGGGCTCAACCTCAGACTTGCAGACCGTGTTAATCTTGGGAAGCTTGCCCTCGTTCCAGTAAGTCATAGTAGCCTTGATAAGACACTCGGAGCTTCGGCAGAAAACCGTGTGCTGCCGAAGTTGTTAGCTTCTCACCGATATACGGTCAAAGGGGGGGTCACTTACGCCGGGGATGTCAAACTCGAGAAGCACGCTGCCCTCGAGGGTCCCTGTGAGGTTGCGCGCCGACACCAGGGGAGTAATGGGGTCGAGAGTCTTCCCAATTACGAGTACTGGGTTCTTCGTCTTGGCCTTGACGTCGCCCTCGTATCGCTCCTTCGCTGGGAGCTTCCACCTCGAGCACCGCATGACGGCGTGCTCAACAACGTCGGCGGCGAGTCTGCTGGTATCCCACCGCTTGTTCAGTATAGGAATGATGTCGTGAATATCGTCAGTCTGCCCGGTCATGTCACTGCAGCGGATACCCCACAGAGCCTCGTTGGTCACACCAACGCCCCCACCCGCCAGTTCAGCGAACACCGCCTCAAGAAGCTTCAAGTCTCGCTTCACCATGCCATCAAGGAGCCTCGACAGTATCTGCCATGTTTCGGGATACTTGAGTCTGCATCGACAAGAGACTCGAAGTGACTAGATGGCATGGTCAGTTATGGTCCTCGATTGGGAGAGAATGTTCTTACTGGTTGATGCGATAGTCGAAGGGGTTCATGACAGCGTCAAGCATCATCTTGTCAATCTTGTTAGGAAACATGGAGGCTGCCACGGCTCCAAGATAGGTGCCATACGACATTCCTACAGATTTTTAGCATAATGTCAAGGGCTTGAGCCAGATACATACCCCAGTAGCGCAGCATGCCATCCTCGTCCAAAGCATCAACGATCTGCATCATATCCCGAGCGACGAAAGATGTACCGATGAATTGACCGGTCTTGTTCTGTCTGAGGGCGCATGTCTCGGCAAATATCTCACTCGAGGCCCAGTTTTGGCCTCTTGCGAGAGGGAATGCGCTAGCGACGGGTTTGTACTGGCCAGTCTCGAACAGTGACCTCTACAAGTTTGTGTCAAAACATGAGAAGGTGAGCGTATCCCCAGTTCCACTGTATACCGGTATTTAGTTATCCGCTAGGATTTCCCGCACCTGGGCATCCAATCTTACCGTGGATCAAAGCTGACAATGTCGTATTCACCTCCCGTAAGGCCCAGCATTATCAGAGCCGACGACTCCGACCCGAAACTGGCGCGTGCGGCTTCTCCTGGGCCTCCAAAGTTGATGAGGACGGAGCCCTTTGAAGGCTTCTTGAGCGCCTCGATCTTTGTGAGGTCGAGGGCGACTTCCTTCTTGTTGTCTGGGTCGGTGTAGTCGAGGGGCACCTTGAGCTTGCCACATTGCGTGGGAATAGTCTGGTTCTTGTTGAGGACACAGTTCTTCCATTTAATCTCGTCTGCCCGGGCGCTGAGATGGTTGTCGACGGGCTTCGCTTGGGATAGCCCGAGGAAGCAGGCTGGTGCAAGGAGCCAGTGGGAGAGGCGTGTCATGGTGCTTGTCGGTCGTGTCGATGATGTTGAAGGTATTGAAGCTCAAAAGGCGAACGGGACTAGTGCAGATTATATACCTAAAGTCGGGCGTTGTTTACTCTCCTACGGGGCGCAGCAATGATGTCTCTTGAATGCCCATGTCCTGGATCTGCATCTCCTCAGCCGACACGTCTTGGCATCTGACAGAGTTTTGATGCCGGAATTGACGCTCTCCTTGGAAGAAATCTGCGATCCCTGTCGTAGGGCTGATGTCTGTGGGGGATTGACTCGTATTGGCCCCTTGACGTCTCCATTCGAGGCTGACCGTTGGTGGTCCTTAACAACATATTGATTGCGCCTCTCAAAATCACCTCACCGCGCCGTATGCCAAGAGCCTTAGATGCTGCTGGGTGACCCGCATGTCGTGACGCCTGCGTTCACTGATATTAGTTTGTTTAGTCTAGTTCCCAGCTGCTTATCGTGATGTTGCGTTGGTTGACCAACTTCACAGCCGAACCAAGATCTTCTTGCAGATCCACTCTATTGGGCAATCTATAACTCGAGACGTTTTCGGGTCTGATCTTGGGCATTGCATCAGGGGCAGCACATGCCATTGGGTGCTGTGAACAACACTGCCATCCCAGCTATGACCAACTTGAGATTGATGAAGCTGAATCATGACCTGGCAATCTCAGCTCTCTAACCTCGAACCATCAAATTTGCTGTTGGCAGCAATGACGTGGGTTTCCTCGGCATCAGCCGAGATCCTTGTACCTTGGCATTGTTCAGCCATTGTGGAGGAGAGATCTCTCAGCAAATCGACACGCTTCGAGTGAGAGGGTCGATTGACAAGGATCGGGGATCGCGCAGTTTGTCCAAAAGGGGAAAGGACGTCGGCATCAGCCAAGATGTCAAGCCTCTGGCAGAGCGAACTTGTCTGCAACATTGGTCTCTGCCCAAAGCAAAGGGTCCCTTGAATTAACAGGAGGTTATGTCCAGAGATGCAGCTATCCATGGACTGCGTGAGCGCCAATTTCCTATTCCTGGCACAATCAGTGCCTAGGGCTTGCGATTCGTTGGCTGATATCAACAACATTCACGCATCCTCGTTCATCAACAAATCGGCGGTTCCGAATCAAAACCATTCCCCGAGGCCGCGTTGTCTCGGGATTCAGCTTACGTTGGATTCCTAAACAAGATGTAAATGACCTTGTGGACTCGATAGGTAAGCTCACTCACCTGATTCTGCCCATCTGGAAAACTCACGATACCCGAGGTGTGGCTCCCTTGCTTACTTTGGGCGAGATAACATACTTGATTAATGTTGGACATTTACTTGCACTAAAGTATGCACACCTTAGTTTTTTTTACGACAGTTAGATGCATTACCCTGCTCTCCATTGAAGTACTACCAGTTGCGACGCAACTTTGACATGCTGAAAGCCAACCCTACTCAAGCAACTTCTTGAGTGACTCCTTCAAAGCATCTCTGCCCTCATCCCAACCAGGCTCAGTCTTGTCACCAAAGTTTGACCCATAGCGGTTGTTTTCATCCAGAAGAGCTACAGTCGAAAGCATTGGGTACGCCTTGGAGCCGAGTCTATTCTCTACCCCATTCGCCGTGTCCTCCTCCCAGAGTCGGAGCGCCTCTTGGTAGTGTCCCTCAATAGGCACATCAGTGACTGACCATCCTTCAAGACCTATTTCCTTGATGATGGTAATGAGTTCGTTGGTTGAGACAGTGTGGCTTGCAAAGTACGCAGGCCGGTTCTGGTACTTCTCCGGATTTTGCAGGACCGCAACCAGAGCCTCGCCATTGAGTGCTCGCCTGCTCATACTGCACTTTTGATCGCCAGATCCATAGCGGAAAATCTTCTTCTGCTCCTTGTTGATCCAGAAGATTCCCGTCTCAATCGTCCAGTCGAACCATGGCCCGACAATAATGGCCGTCCAAGACAGTCGGCCCTCAGACTCGGCAATGATCTTTTCGAACTCGCGCTTGGCGCGTAGCTTTGGTTCAAAGATGAGGAGCTCTCCAATACGAGGGTGGAAAGTGTCGCCGCTAAAGTCGGGAGTGATGATGTGTTTGACGCCGGCTTTGAGAGCCGCGCGGATAATCAACCCCTGGTGAATGGCAGCTGCAGGATTGAAGGCCTCAACCAGGACATCCTGGTCTCTGAGGGCCCCAGTAAGGGTCACCGAGTCGGTGTAGTCGGCTGTCTTCTTGATGACGCTGTGTGGGAGGACGGCTGAGCTGCCGGGACGAGTGATGCAGGTGACTTTGAAGTCGGCGTTGAGCAAGGCGGGTATGAGAACCTCTCCTAGAGATCCAGTTCCCTAGTTCTCCTGTAAATAAAAGATTTCATACATAAAGCCAGATGACTTACACCAAGGATAGCGACGTTCTTGAGGGTCGACATGACAACCCTGGTTGATGTGTGGTAGTCTATAGGGTAGGTTGATATTTGGCTCTGAGATGAGGGTGAAGTAGACACCATTGAGAATTGAGGTATGAAAGAAGTCGTATTTATATACCAGAAGCCTACCTATACTTGGACATCTTCCACCAACTCGCCGCCTTCGAGTCGAGACAGGCTTCCTTGTTAGTGGATTATGACGACAATCAAATCGGCGCTATTTCATGCATCGGCCGCTCCCCTGTCTCCCCATAAGCTCACGTTATTGGTTGTAGAATGAACTCAGACGCGAGTTTGTCAGCATCAACGCCATGAACCCTCCTTCATCACCGAATGCTTTCCGTCTGCATCGGCCGATGCATGAAAAACCCTCTTTCAATATCCGAAAACCTGCAATGACAGCCTCTGTCCAAGTTATCGAAAAGGCGTCCCACACTTGCGCTCGGTGCCGTGTTCGGAAACAGCGGTGCGACCGGTTGTTACCAGGATGCACTCGATGTACCCAGTAAGCTTCACAATCTCTGTGTGCTTCACATCTTGACAAAGAGACAGGAAGCTGCTACGATGTGATTACTCGCCACCCCCAAAAGGCAATCCCTGTACGGAATCTGCTGGCTCCTATGTCGAGTTTGGGGAGTGTGGCTGGGACTTGTCACCGTTTGGGCAGAGCGAACTTTTGAAGCTCGCCACAAACAGCCCTGTTAGCCAACACCCGAGCATTGGAAACAGGCCTATTGACAAATCGAGCAACATCCTCTCTGAAGTAAATCTCACGGTTCTTCGTCTTGTCGAAGACTACACAGGCTCAATTCATAACTGGTTTCCAATCATCAACCTTGATCAGTTACGACCTCATATCAACAACCCATCGACCCCCAGCACAGAGACATCGACAGCCTTGCTATGCCTAGCTATGCTACTCGTGACCACTCCGCCATGCGGTCATATAGAGCACCTAAGACAGAAAAGATTGTACATGATTCTTCAGTGTGTTTGCGCGGCGTTGCAATCGCGAAACGACATCGGAATTTCTCTTGTTCAAGCAAAATCTCTTATCGCCCTCTATGAGTGCGGCCATGGGATGGCAAGACAAGCATATCTGACTCTGAGTTCCACAGTAGCCATGATAAGTCTGCTTTGTGATGATGCGGAGGGCCCAGAGGAGCAAATGCACTTGAAGGTGTGTTTGATGATACTTGATCGGTAGGTGAACTGTGCCATCAAATATGATTCACAAACTAAACCAAGTAGATTAATCGGGCTTTCGGCTATTGACAGCAACTTGCCCCTGCTTTGCCCGGCGTCGAGTACCTTGAGTGCCAGCGTCAGTGCCCAGATTAATTCTCCAAGTATGAAGTCCTTGCCGCTTGACCTAACCTCACAGAGAGTTCGCTCAATTGGCCAGGTGGCGTTGCTCGCTGGACGAGCCTTAGAGCATGTACAAGGCTCCAAGATGGGCATTGGAACCAAGGAAGACTATGATTCAATCGATAGTGATCTTGAAAGTATGCTTGATCATTTGCTCTCGCATAAGGATAGTTATTCTGGATCATACTGCGATCCTACAACTATGGCACTCTGGTAAGATGCACTAATCTCGACTGTTTGCAGTGAGACTATTAACACACCGTCCATTGTCTAGTTGTCTTTTCATCGTTCGCCAAGACCGCGTGAGAGAATTGAATGCTGAGCCTGGTTCCAAGGAGCACCTGGCGCTGCAGGCCTGCCGTCGCATGACGTGGGACACATGCAGAGAATCCCTCGAGAGCAACAAGGGCGCTGATCTAACTCGCCTGTCCTACATCAGCATCTTTTGCGTATTCCACTGTGTGTCTACACTGGTCAACAAGAAGGAAAGCTCCCCTACCTGTGACGAGATTGATCATCTTGTCCCAACACTGCGGATGTTTGCCGAGAGGTGGACGGTCGGATGTACGTCCCGAATTCAAGAACTTGGACGAGTCTAACACAATGCAGACAAATACCTTGGTCGACTTGTAGCTGGCACCTAAAGTCACCAAAGGCTACAGGGGCGATAGTTGAGTGCTAAATTGGCCGCTTAAACTTCGAGGAGGAAACCCATCCTGATATCCCGAGCACCATAGTATCATCCAAATCTGCGACTAACTCTCTACCTATTTTTCAATAGCTATAATTGTGTTTGAAACGTGTTCTATGGTAAAGAGGCCAAGACTGTTGTCAGCATGCAGGCTGAGAAGAAAGTGCAATATCGGGCTCCAGTCACTTCAGCCACCTATGCAATGCGTAGGATCAGGCTCCAAAGCAGCTCTGACATAGCCTTAGGCATGAAGTCTTCTACTAGACATATAAACTCTTCATGCCCTCCGCCGGATCGACTGAATTTCTACTCCTGATACACACTCGTCCTGCTACCACTTCTATCAATACTCTTGACTACCAACTGGTTGAAATGCCGTGGGCCTGTGATTGGCCGATATCGAGGATGGGCTTATGTCATTCACGCATCACGTGTAGTCGGTGCAGAGCTGACAGGCAAACGACGTAACATAACACTTCCAGAACGTGAAATCGCTCAAGTCCTCGATCCTGCTATAAACAACATCTCTGCCTCTGGTCGCTTTTGTATGCCCACATGATGAGTCCTACTACCACAGCCGGGTCCGGTTGGCCTGACCAATTGGCGCCAATTGAGCGACTACCACCTGAGATTCTGCTCCCCATCACCACCAGTTTGCCTGGCCTCGACACACTCTGGAACCTAATGAGAGCATCACCACGCACATTCCGCCTTTTCAATAGTCACGCTATCTTCATTACTGAAGGAATACTTTCCGGGCCGAATTCAATACTGCCGCCAAAAGTCCAAGAACTCGTTCGCGGAGTCGTTCTTGCGCGATCCAAAGCCCTTCCTTTCAAGAATCTGCACGATTTTCAAGTCCGCTTCATGTGTGGACTCTTTCCTTTTTTCATAGCGAAGGACATAGAGCCGCTGCCTCTCGGTTCTGGAACTCTGTCAGTCTCAAATCTACCGGTAGCGGTGCTTCGGTCCGTTGTCGCGACAGCATACCAAATCTCTGCTTTATCGCAAGCATGTTTGGCCTCATGCTTGGAACGGTCGAGAGCTCTCAGGGTTTTGCATCCTGTCGATCCCAAGATTTGCTACACGGATGATTATGGCCGTCCGAACGAATTGATTCGCGCCTTTGATCGTAAATATCTTGGTGCACCCGCCAAGGTGGTTGACGCTGGGCAGCCCACCTGGGTAGAGGAGATGCGGGTCGTTCGCGCTATCTGGATCATACAAGTGGTGGGCGAAATGCGGCGCCTCTCTGCCAACAAGGCGAACATGATCGACTGGCCGGATGAAGATATCAACAGGCTAAACAATATGGACCTGGTAGATTTGTTCCGCGTTTACCGCACAAACTATGAAGGAGAAGAGATCAGGTCGGCCATGGAATATCTGACGACACTTGGGGAGGTGGCAAACGATATATACTACCGTTTGCCCCAGCCTCCCCCAGCCTCGGCTACTACGAGATGGACGACGGCGTTGCCGATTCCGGAGAATATTACCTGGTTTGTGCGTGGCTATTTTAAAGACAAAAAGTTCCATCACTTGGACCCGAACTCCCCTATGCCCGCGGGTGCCAGACTACTCAAAGCTCCCAAACACAACGATGACCATCGTTGGGGAAGAACAGAACCCGCCTTGGAGAGCGAATCTTTTGGCGTCACGTTTTTCAGATCTCTCAGAGATAACGACGTCGGCCCTGGTGAGTCGCCCATTCATGGTGTCAAGTTTGACTCTTTTCGTCTGCTTGGCTTTGCTTTTTGGGACAAGTACAGGATGCACCTCTTGGGTCTAGCTCCTGATATACGTCGCTACCAACTAGAATTTTACTTTTTTGCGTGGGAAAGTGTCTTACCACCGGAAGAAGTTGAGAGTATCAAGAATGTACATCGAGAGAAGTGGTGGAAATCAGTGGCTCGATATAACGCCCAGCTTGCCGCGTCGCGTGCCCGGCAGAGGTAGACCTGTCATACTGGCGCCAATCACGGCTGGATTTGTTTGTACGAGGCGAATTTGTCAATATCTTGACGCTTGGTTCGAATTTCAACTGCGCATCGAATTGTAGTGTACTCTTTCGTTGGGTCTTGGTTTGGGTGGTGTGTTCTCTGCCTCTACGTGAAGAAAGATCGAGTTGTCAATGGTGCTTTTACTTGGCGTGCAAGGCACTAGTAAGTGGGAACATGCTTAAGGTTTTGGGCACATATAGGTTGATTCATCTGAATTATTATTTGCATATAGAAGGGTCTGTCACTATATACACAATCTCAGAACTATGCTCACACCCCCGATCTGCTGTTTCATGAGAACTGACACTCATTGTTGCCACTGGCCAGCTGATTCAGTCGACAGAAGAAACAGTAAACAACAGCATGATCTTGGCGTTCTTGGCAATGTCGTCAACGTTTGTGCCGGTGACGGTGTAACCGATGTTGGGGACAAATATCTCGACCTTGTTGACCGTCTTGATTCCCAGTGTCCCCTTGTGGTTCAGAAGGATAAAGCCCACTCCTGCTCCGTTGGGGCTTCCAAGGATGGCGTGAAACTCGCCCGGGTTGGTCTCGACGTCGAGCGTAAAGCGCTGGTCCCATCTGCCGATTGTCGGGAATCCACCAAACTTGCTGATGAGGGCCTCAAAGATGATGGATAGAGTCTTCTCGTTGGTGATGCGCGACTGGATAACGTACTTGACATTTTTTGTATCACCATTGTTTACTTCGCACACGTGCGTCTGTAGATGCCGAGGTTAGCGAATTCATGTGAGGCAAGTGAGTTGATCCAAGGGACAACAATAGCAAACCCGGCCAACTCACCCATTGCATCCATGCCGCGTCGCTCCACTGAGATTCGGAGTCAGTCATGCGAACATCATCACTGCTGAGATAGGGTCCGCGACTTACTTGACGAATGTGGGTGACTGTGAACATGTCCGCCCAGCCTGGTACCGAGTCATCCAATGCTGGCTTGACAGCGTAGTTGTTGTCCGAGATGATGATTCCAGGATCTAGAATGAACGAATTGGTGAAGAATGCCCCCGAGCTCTGTGGATAGCATGGGTTCAGAGTCAGCGCTACTCATCTCTATTACCGACCCATTGAAATGGCCAAGTCTGATGGAATGCTCAAGCAACTTACGTAGCCTTGTACAGGGTCGCCGTCAAGAGTATCAGGATCGTCAAAGATGAGGCTTTCTTGAATGTGAGTCCAATGGACATGGTGGGCATCGTCCGCAGAAGCTTCGAGACTGGCAAACGCTGAATCCAAGTAGTTTCGATAATACGGAGCATTCGTATCTTGCCCTTCTGCCCACCAACCTTCTATGTCTTCAATTCCCCACTTTTGCAGGTACTTTGGAGACTCTAGAGACTTTCCGCCGTTGGCCGCTGCGGCATCTTCTTTGGACATGGCCATTAGACAATGCAGCTTGGCCCCCTTCTCGCGAGCTTTCTCATAGTCACCGCTTGCCCGCTTGGTGATATTTGTGACTGCATCGTCATGGAGGTCTCTTTCTGTAGCTGGGACGCGAAGGTCCAGACCAGAGTTTCGAGATGGGCCAGCATAGAGAAGTAGAAGAAGGGAAAAGACGGTAACGGAAAAGAAGGAGAGGAGTGACCTCCACGAGGACTGAGGTCCTGTACCCATCCTGCCTCAAGATGGATATCCAAGGTCGTATTTGCGTAGGATGGAGAGGAAAGGCAGCAGAGCAGCTGGTGTACCTTTTGACGTGGGCAAAGTCCCCAAGTTGTCCGATATGAATGGGGGACCCATGTGAACAGCCGAGTTGCATTGCTATTTCTCAACCCCATTGCTAGGGTTGAGTCCCCCAGTGAAAAAAAGAGGGCCTAACAACCATGATGTGATGGCCAGGGGCCCTGACCACGCGCCATGCATGGTGCCCCGATTGGCCATGCTAAACTAGAGAAAAAACTCCCCTGAAAAAACCGCCTTGTGGGATCAGAGAAGACTGATGTAGCCGGCCGTTGAGGATTATCTGACCGCATGCTACTACGTAGTATGCTTAATGGATGGGACCAGAATGGTGGTATTATCTTTCAGAATGTTAGAACCAACGCCAAGTCCAGTGCATATGGGACTGGGGATCCAGGTCCGGACGGGCCGAGTGATCCTATCGCATGACCTGCTACTGATGTTGATCTAGCCCATTGGATCCTTTCGGGGCCGAAAGTTCATCGGGCATCACATCACATCACGTTGGGGGCAGATATGGAGTTTCGGCAGTTTTTGAATTCCGCTCTTTTCTCATCACCGGTCTGCAGTGCGGGATTTTCCCCGCCCCTGTCTAAGCGCCTGCGTCTAGGAAAGAAAGATCTGACATTGATACCGCGGCTATGAAGGGTTGGTTCTTACGTCTTATTTACACCTTCCTCCAAACAGTAATGATGATGTTTAACTACGGTAATTGAAAAAAGCTTGTACAGAGTGATCAAAAGATTCACAACTACCCCATAATGACCCGCGGATACTGTCATGATAAACGTTCTCGGATCAACCGGAATTCTCCATCTGGAATGTCCTGAATGCAACCCTGCCGCCCCCAAACATTGCTATCTGTCAAGGGTATCGGAGATAGACCCTCGACCTGCCAGGGCCAGAAGGCTAGACCACTCCAAGCGTTCTCCCGCGGTTATTATTGACGCTGCAAGGCACTTCCGGTCACGGAGTGGTGCAGGTGCTGGCGATCATGGGTCGGCCGCAAGGGCAGTGCGGAACTCTTGATTGGACAGGCAGACAATATATTCCTTCATTTCTAGCTAGTGTTGATCGCTCAGGTGTTGGTAAATGCACACTCACTCAACCCTTAAACCTTCTTAGTTCCATCATCTCGCAGGGGAACATTTTCGCACTGGTATTGTCACATTCAGCCTATAGGACCATCTAGCACTGCAACTTGTGGAGTGCGCATTCCCTTTTGCCTCAGCTGGAAATGCGACAGGTATCCTCTTTCAGCTGCTGCCGAACCCCCCTGTTAGCTTCAATCACACGCTGGAGACAAGACGCGGCAATGGGTCCCCTGAAGGTCATCGGACCGGTCCTAATCGGCGTTTGGACAAACTGGAACTAGCGACCTGCCAGCACAAGCGAGCTAATATGCACATGTCGGTTGATTTAGACGCCCGAGAAGCTGCAGCCGCCCCTGCCGCTCTAGACGCGTCTTTGCTTTCCGCTCTAGCTCTTAAAGAGGCTTGGCGTGTGATAACGCTGTCAGTGCCAAGAGTCCATGATCCCACGCTGGCCGGGCCGTGAGAGCGGGACCATGGAGGGCATGTCAGTCGTGCTCCTGGGCTTTGCGGCAGGGGTTGGCAAGAAGGATATCTTCTCATGGCATCCGGTTGTTTAGAATGCCGTAAGCAACTGACTTGGTTTCCAAGACAAAGTCACATTGCACAGAGTGCAGACAGCCAACATGGTGCCGAGTGCGCTGACCACCATCCGGTGGTGGAATGTCTGGTCCACTTTGACGGCAATTGTACTTGTGTCTAGTTTCTGGATGCCACTTACAAATGCTGCTACGCTAACTACGAATCTGAAGCCTCGGGCTCCTATTGCTGATGGCATTGATCTGAGAGTGCTTCCCATAGGAGAGTATGTATTGCCTTTTATCTACCATTTATGCAACAGGCGTCACAATTACACCCCGCCTTCTAATTTACTCCTTTCTTTGACCTTTCATGTGTGTTGCTGACATCCACCAGTTCCATCACATGGGGTGCTCAGAGTTCAGACGAGAATGGCTACCGCAAGAAGCTCTTTGACATGCTTGCGGCGCGAGGCAACTCTGTGGATTTTGTCGGCGGCATGAGCACAGGCACAATGGCCGACAAGAACCACGAAGGCCACCGAGGCTACGTGATCGACGAGATCCGCGAAGTCAGCGGAGTCGGCATCCACGCAGGCGCCAATATCGTTCTGCTCCATGCTGGAACCAACGACATGAAGAACGACATCAATCCCGTCGGTGCACCGGAACGCCTCAAGAAGCTTATCGATGAGATTTACGAGTTCTCTCCTGACACTGTCATTCTCTTGTGTAACCTCATCCCAGCAGGTCCTGATAGGTATCCTGCCACAGTCCCACGCATCGACAAGTTCAACGAAGCCATCCCCGTCATAGCGACCGAGTACATCACTATATATAAAAAGAAGATGCTCGTGGTTGGAATGAATCATGGGATTACTCTTGATGACCTGGCCGATAGTCTTCATCCCAATGATGTTGGCTATGGGAAAATGGCTGGCCTGTTCTATTCCGCCATTGAAGCCGTGGACGAGAGAGGCTGGATCTCCAAGCCGGGAAAGAAGACGCCGGTTCCAGATTCTACCAGCCCTGAGAACTGCAAGTCGACGCCGTCTTGGTACAACGTTGGTATGATCGCCACTGGCGCAAAGGTGTACGTTGTCCCATCCCCCTCTCAACATGTCCTTGTCCGAGACGAAAAAAGGATGCTAATACTTGATTTCTTAGGGCTGATTCTGATGGCCCTTTCGTGCCCGCTTGGAACAAGCGAGGTGTCGTTGCTGAGGGTAATTGTCCTCGTTCTCGGCTTCACTTCATGGACCTCGATGGCGATGGCCTAAAGGATTATGCCTGCGTTGATCCCAAGACAGGAGCGGTCAAAGTGAACATCAACATCCCATCCGCAGATGGCAAAACCTCTGGAAATTGGAAAGTACCCAGGACTGTCGTTAACCCAACAGAGCCCCGAGATGGATGGGGTGTCATGTTTGCTGAGTGAGTGATTCTCTATTCTTGTTACTTTCTTGACTAACCGGCCTAGTCTGAACGGTGATGGTCGAGACGACTACATCTGGGTTGATCCTGATACTGGAGATGTTCATGGCTGGATCAACCGCCTGGAGAAGGATGGTGTATGGCAGTGGCAGGGTCTTGGCCGTATTGCTGGGGGTGTTGGCGCAACCAACGAGACACTTCAGATGGTCGACATTGACGGTAAGCAACCTATTACTTCTACAAAATGATCTTGTATTAATGATGCCATAGGTGATGGAAGAGATGACTTCCTTATCGTCAGCAAAAAGACCGGAGAAGTGACGGCCTGGCTAAACACTGGTTCCGAAGCCATGCCTGACTACCACAAGATCGGCATCATTGCTACCGGGGCTTCTCAGTCCGATGGAGACACTGTCATCCTCGGAGACTTGACAGGTGAAGGCAGAGCTGACTATATGATGGTCGGCGTCGGCGGTAAAGTCAACGGTCTCATCAACCGAAGACAGGAAACGAGTATGGTGCCCCGATGGTCGCAGATGTTCAATGTTGCTGCGGGACCAGATGGTGCAAAGTCAAACCAGATGCGCCTGATTGATATGACCGGTGACGGCAAGGTTGATTACCTGCTTGTCGACGAGAAGACCGGTCAAGTTACGCTGTGGGAGAACACTGGAACTGGTGGAAAGTGGCAGCCAGGTGATGGCGTGTTTCTCTGCGACTGTGAGTGCCTCTGGCCTCTGCTATTCTCAGCGGAAGCCAGTACTAACCCTGGATACTAGTGGATGGCGATGGTACCAGTGACTACTTCTGGATTGACCACACCGGTAAAGGTTACGGCTACCTCAACGTAGGAAAGGGCGAAAACAAGTGGAACAACCTCGGCATGATCGCCAAGGGAGACCATCCCAGAGAGCAGATCCACATGGCTGTCCTGACGACGAGCGGTCGAGCCGACTACGTCGTTGTCGACCCAAAGACTGGAAGAGCCGACTGGTTTGAGAACCTTGGTCCTGACGGCGGCTGGGGTTGGAAGGCTCGTGGCGAGTTTGCTACGGGACCCAAGAATACAGTCGAGACCAAGTTTGGGTTCAACTTTAAGGGGAAGAACGTTCGCTTCGCAGAGTAGGTCTTGACACTCCCATTTCTCTACCTTTTCCCAGTCAACTGACAACAGTGGCTTCACAGCTTGGACGGCGACGGTCTTGATGACTACCTCTACATCAGCGACACAGGAGCTGTGGTCATGTGGCGGCATCTGGGCACCAACCCTCCATCCTGGGGAATCCCGCACTTGGTTGCCGATGGACCAGTTGGCGTCAGCGCACAAAATGTTCAGTTTGCTGACACCAATGGCGACGGTCGTCTGGACTATGTCGTGGTTGGTACTACGACAGGCATGACAAGAACGTGGCATCACCTTGGATTCCGAGACGATGGATCTATTCGATGGAATACACCGCTGAGTTTCGCCGACGGTGTTGGGTCTATTGGATCTGCTATTAGAATCACAGAGGCAAGTCACTCTTCCCGCAATGATGCCCTGCCCTCGAAGCTAACCGACCGTTACGTAGATGACTGGTGACAAGCGTGCCGACTATGTCTCCATCAACCCTGACAATGGTAGACTCAATCTCTGGCACAACCGCTGCTGGCCCAACGGCGGCTCAGGCGGCGATGGAGACGACGGTGGTTCCGGAGGCGGTGACGGCGTTGTTTACATTGACCCGACCATTTGGAAGTCAAGCGAACCGACCGCAAGTTGCCGTCCGCCTTGCACGCTGGTTCTTCCGCCTTGGCCACTCTCTTCCAAGACTACCATCAGCTTCCCAGTCATCACCGAGACTATCAAAGAAACCTGGCCCGAAACCACCGATGGTGTCACCAAATATCGCACAACTACCATCACGGTCCGGATCACGCTGCCGCCAGTCACCACTACTCGGATCGAGGTTTCCAACATCATCGTGAACGACTCTACCACAACAATTGTGCCTGTACGTACCAGCATCATTCCACCTCCAGTCACTCTAACCGAACCCACCCACGGCATCACTTACACATACAGTCCGGGCCCTTACCCAACTACCACAGAGGTTGGACCTCTACCTGGTGATAACCCAGGCGATATTCACGTCATTGGCGGTGGTAGTGGCCCTGGACCTGTCTGCAAGTCCGGCTGCGGCCATCTTTGCCTCATCGGCTGCGGCTCAAGCGGTGGTGGCACGCCCGGGTGTATCGGATTGGGATGTCCTCCTGGATCCAAGAACTGCGTCGGTGTTGGATGTGGCGGAGGTGGTGGTGGTGACGATGGCAACGACGACAACGATGATGATGACGACGATGATGACTGTGCCACCGAAACCAACACTGAGTGTCACCAAGTTTGCACGACAAGTCCCTGCAAGACTGTTTGCAACACCTACATCGGCTGTGACTGCACAACCTCCAAAGTCACAGACTATTGGGTGTCTTGCAAGTCCCAATCATGCACCACCACCTCTACCGAGGTCATCACTGGCTGCTTCCTCACTGCAACTGCTACAACCACCGGCTCATACTGCCCCTTGATCACCGTCAACGCAGAAAAGGATGAGGCTGGCGATGACGGCAACGGCAGCAAGATAGGTTCTGCCTACAAGACCACTTTCTCTCCTACTGTCATTATCAAGTCAACTCAGTACCGCGTCAAGAGTGGATACGTGACGGTTGACAGGACCGCCTATCCCATTCCATCTATCACGTCAGTTACCAAAACCAAGATTGATGGCACATCGGCTACAATTATCCCTTCCTTTGTTGGAACCACCATTTCGATAACGGTTTCAAACATCAAGGTTTCCACCACGGATGATCCCAAGGCCACAACAACAGTGGAACCCTCCAAGACGTCAACCGAAACAGTATACTCAACCCACACGACCTTTGAGGGCGACGGTTACTGCTACTCGGGCAAGTCAGGCTTCCTCAAGTTCACCCAGAGCCAAGCTCAACAAGTGATTGGGTCCTTCTGCGAATCCAGCTACGTCCTGGATCCGGGCAACACCGTTGGTCAAGCCGACGCCCTCGAGGCGGATGGCTACAACGTCGTAGTTTCGGCAAAGTGGGCGACTGACCAGACCGGGTGCGGAACGAAGGAGGCTGTCCACTTTGCCGATGACCAGCAAAACTTTGAATCCTGTCTCAGGGCCTGGAACATTCCCTTCTTCTGCACTGACCCAGATGCAACGTCCAGTTTCGGTGGAGCATACGTCTTTGATCCTCCACGCACTGGCGGCTGTCTTCTCTTGCGGCTGTATGCGTATAGCACGTCCTCTCTCAAGGCCAGAGCAAGCCTAAAGGTTGGCACTGGGCCTTTAGCACCGGCTGCGATGAACATTACGCACATGGGGGATGTTAAACACCGCGTTAATAAGCCAAATGCTCCTCTGGTATGGCCAACGTCCAAGAGCGAGGACAAGCTTCCCAGCTTATTTAGTGCAGAGGAGGTCAGGAAACTGGCTAAGGACACGACAAAGGAAACATGATTTCAAGGATATAGAGGATCGAGGATGTAATTGCAAGTCAATACTTTTTGCAAAATGCGGACCACGAAAATTGCAGTGATCGCTTCAACATGGGGCTTAAAACAGCTATATAAGTAATGGTGATGGCGCCCGCTAACCGCTTAACATGGCCCTGTGGCGTTGGACTCATGGCGACTCGTGCTGCCGAGTCCGTCGATCCCCCATTTTGTACAAGTAGACTACCACGGGAATCTCCAACAGAGCAACAGCAGCATGAATACCAAAACACCAGCCAAAACCAATCGAGTTTATCAATGGGTCCATGATGCCGATTGCTCCTCCTGCCATTAGGCACCGGACGATGTTTGAGGCGGCGTGAGCTGTGGCAGATCTATCCAGGTTAAGATCTGTTAGCAAGGTTGAAGTCATCTAAATAGGAAGTCAGTATCGAGCATAGGATCAGGTCAGGGCGCTCACTGTGAATGTACTTGCTGTTGTTCCTCCGGTTAAAAATTGCATAATCAACATTACGGAAATGTGCTAAATGTCAAACTCAGTACTAGCAGTCACGATGAGAACAATGCACATACCGCCTTGGTCATCAAGACTAAGCCATAGCCTAGAGTTCCTAGGGAACTAATTGTTATGAGGACGAAGATGCCCTTGAGCCGCGTCCTCTCTATGGGGAATTGCGGTGAATCACGACCACAGACAGACAGCTTTTCAGCCGTCCTTTTGTAGTTCCAGTCGAGATATCTCCCTAAACAACTTGTTAGATTAAGACAGAAACTTGTCAAGGTGTTGGAGCTTGCCAGTGAAATATGAAGCAATTCCTCCCGAGACACCTGAGGGTAGATAGACCAGGCCACTGGTGAGATAGTTTAGTTTGTATATTTCGACGCACTGCGCACCGAGCGATGTCTGGAGTGTCATCTTGACCGAGTAGGTAATTGCGTATATCAGTATCGTCATAAACGACTCCTTTTGTCGAAGGATAGGGAGACACAATAGAGGATTGGGGTAACGTTGCTTTGGGCGTTTAATCTCTGGTCGATTCGCTCTTGTCTCACGGCCTTGGAAGAGGCTGAAGAAGCTCCAGTAGATGCCTTTGACTTTGCCACTCCCATCTCCGACTATATTCCTCTGCGTTTCAGGCATGAAGAGGACCAAGATGAGGAAGCGAGTGCCCGTCAGTATGACAAGAAACCAAAATATCCAGCGCCAGCCAAGCTCATTTGTGATTGCTCCGCCTATCACAGGGCCCAGGCTCGGGGCAATATCAGTCCTTAGTGAGGTTAGTGTGCAAGTTCCCGTGTACACTGGTGTGTACTTACATGACTAGCAAAACTCCAACAAAGCCGCCACGCTCATTTACAGTCGTGATGTCAGCAATTAGGCCGTAACCCACAGAAATCATTGCTGTTTCTGTTAGAGCCAAGTACAAAATTTTAGAACAAGAGAATTACGAGAGGATCCAGCACTTTGTAACATGCGTAGCACCAATAGGGCAGGGAAGCTGCGCTGTAGAGCAATGCCGATATTGGCACTGATCATCAGGACAAACATCAACATGTAGATGGGACGGCGGCCGCTCTGATCCGCCTTGTCTCCCAGGAAGGCGGGCGCTATACCTGCTACGATGAGGTATGAAGTGACGGTCAGGTTGATCAAGGACAAACACCAAGATCTTGAGATACCGACGTGAGTGCAGGGTAGTAGATGTAACTGCTGAGCGTTGAAAACATGGCCGCAAAGGAAGAGTTCATGTTGATCCATCGTTTTTGCCACTTCGTGAAGACAGAATATGGAGGTTCATCTGATGAACTGGCAGCAGTAGGAACTGCCTGTGTTGAAGGTTCGTGCGCCTTGGTGATCTCGGGGTCATGGTTGCGTTGAAGGACGTCGCCGGCGGCCTTTTCTGGAGACAAGACCATGTTCAAACAAGAAACGGCTGCAAACTATACATGTGAAGAAAGTGTTGCAGAGAAGGACTTTTCTTCTCACGCAAAACGGATCTCTATAGCAAACCGAGGAGGATGAGAGCCCTGGCCAAACTCACCTGTTGGTGGCGCTACAACATCGACAACCTAGACAAGAGAGGCTTTCCCCGCTTCAGCGACCAGCATTCAATGTCCAATAACGGCGATATGTATTCCGATGGTTATCGCCAAGGCCGCGGAAACGGCACGGTTGAAGGATCTGCGACACGCACACTTTTCAAGCCCCTCAGCTGCTGTATGCAGTTGGACAAGACCATCACATCGAGGTGAGCATCTCGCTACGAGGTTGCGTGATGCGAAACCGGCTGGCTGGAATTGGTCCTTGAGTTCCTTGTCCTCTGGCGTGTGAAGTCCCCGTAGAGATTCTTCACGATCCAGAATCATGGTCATGTAGTCAGTCCACCACCTTTCCCAAGAATCCTCCCACTTGTTTACCTGTGGCAGGTTTCCAAACGCAGTGCTGACCCCGAAACCGAACTTGCCAGTAGGAGACATGCCCATGCTTCTCGAGTGGAGAGCTACAACGGGCGCCATGTAGGCTTCGGGTTCCGGGAGGTCATCGTCTCGCATATCCACCCACTCCATCAGGAAGAAATGACGGTTGGGGTCGGACTCATAGGTGCTGAAGCCGGCGGGGCGAGGAACATGTTCCGGGATGAACGAGTGCAGACTACTCTCTGAAGCGTTCCAGCAACAAGTCGTAGCCAGCCTGGCCTCTGGACACCTGCCAATCGATTCAATTCTAATTCTGTATCGCAATAGAGTTTCTTACCTTTGCGAAGAAGGCCTGAATGTTCCCATCTGGAACTTCGACGCCGATCTTGTACGTGTCGCAGTAGTCACTCAGACCCAGAGGGACACACGAGACCACATTCCCATCTTTGGGTAGGCCTGCCAAATGTTTCTTGTTAGTAACCTAGTTGACCTTCAATGCGTGCTCACGACACTCACAAGCCAGCAAGGCCTTGTCCAGCTTCTTCTCTACGTCTCGGTTGTCTCTGGCCATGTTGCTTGCGAAGCGATTGGCGAGGAGTGATGGCGGTGTCAGGAGAGGAACAATGGGGAGAAGACCTGGAGCAGCCCTCCAACGGCTTGTGGCTTTTGAATAATACTGTTGGTGCCACGTCCTTTGACTAAATCCTTCTCTCAGCCTAATTCCTCTCCTGCCACCCCGCTGTATGAGTCTCAGCTGATGTACACCGTATCACATACCGGATGCTCGTACTAGGTGGTTACACACGCTTCGAAGCATTTCTGCTTTGGCTCTTGTTGATTCAAACAGTTTTGCAGCTGCAATGGATGAAGAATGGGCTTGTTGGTCTACAAGCCATGAAAAGTATTGTGCAAGAAGTACACAGCGATAAGGGCTACATTCAGACGTAATAACCGCCCTTTGTCGTCCAGCTCAAGACTCGCTAAAAAGAGAAGGAGGGCACACGACATGCTTACCCCCCCTCCATCTCGCAACAGTTGTTGATACAGATGGTTGGGCTGCGACAAAGCAACCCCAGACCAGTCGGTGTGTTGCTGATAGCGCCTCATTTCTCCATGGATTTTGTTTGCTTCTTTTCGAGTCTCTGTTGCCTTGGCCGCATGGCTGCACTTTCGGCTGGCTGAGACTGCAGAGCCACGTAGGACTTTGGTCGAGAATAACGGGGTTTCTACCATGCCCTCCGTGTTTGACAACAGGCGCGCCCTGGCTTTCTCGTCGATGTGACAGTCACCTCGACTGCTGAGTTCCTTTGACTTTGAAGATCTCTTGGAACTTTTGATAGTTTCCGCTTTGGTCTGAGCTCTTTTATACTCGAAACCTACGAAAGGGGTTCTCACTCATGGGCCACCATGGCTGACCACGACGATCCTCTGGTAAATATCCTCCCTCCCATTCTCAAGAACCTCTGCCAACCTTGCCTCCTCTAGTCTCCCCTTCCCCTTCTCGAATCGTCAAGCTCGACGTCTCCGACCGGACAGCGACACTCGGTTCCTGCCCTTCTCCGTGGACGATGGCGCAGTCGAATACGTTCCTCCATTTCCAGCTCGCAAAGCTCCGTCGCCAAGCCTGCGAGGACAAAGGGACCCACGGGCCTGAATCTCCTCTACGAGCCGTCCGAGTCGCGAGTCGACTTCATCTTTGTTGGTTGCCTCTTGAGATAGCAGGCCGGATCCATTGTCGTCGCGTTGTCTTGCTCATGTTTCTTAGATCTACGGACTACAAGGTGATTCGAGAAAGACCTGGTGTTACGACGCTGAGGATGAATCATCCTTCTGGCCGAAGGAATGGCTCCCATACGAAACTGGATTCCGCTATGCCCGGATACATAGCTTCGGATACGAGTCGGAGTGGTCCAAGGGAGGCAAGAGTCCTCTCATGATCCACGACTTTGCCCAAGCCCTGCTCACGGACATGTCCAACTCGGTCGCACTCCAGCGGAATGGGCCTGTGAGTTCAATGTTGCCATCCCCCAAAGCTCAATAAACTAACCAATCAAGACGCCCATCGTCTTTGTGACGCACAGCATGGGCGGGCTTGTCGCCAAGAAGGTTGCTATTATCGGACGACCCTCAATGGTCTCCCTGACTAACTGATCGTCAGGCATATCTCTTGGGCAGTCGAGATCCTTTACACAAGTCCATGATTGACCGGGTCCATACCTTCTACTTTCTGGGAACACCGCACCGAGGGGCAAACTCGGCGATCTATCTTGACTACTACCTCAGGCTCTCTCATCCAACGGGTGCTAAAGAATACGCCAAGGAGCTTCTTCCCGACTCTCCAACAGTCCAGGTAGGTTTCCCTATATACATGGCATTCTGACACCACCCTGTGACCCTTCTAACTCGTACACAGGCCATTAATGATGAATTTCGGCATATTCCAAAGACTGTCCATCTCTGGTCCTTCGACGAGTCTATCCCCACTGGCAGCCAGTTGATTGTCCCCCAGACTTCAGCTGCCATTGGCAGGTTCACTGATCCCGACTTATAACCTCCACTAACACGAAGCCAAGGGTTACCTGGGGAGCAAACTCGATACCTCAATGCTGACCACCGCCATCTCTGCAAGTTTGATGATTCCAACAACTCAAACTTTGCTACGTTGTATCGATGCTTTCAGACTACGATTCAAGACAATGACAAAGACTGTAAGTTAGATGCCACCTTTGTCGTCAACCTCCCACTAAGAAACTCGTAGATGACTGCAGGCAGGTCGAACTCCTCAAAGCCCAGATGAAGACTATCAACGATTATCTGGAAGTCTCAGAGCGCCCTACAAAGGACGTCTTGACGGAGGCTCACAAGCGCCATGGCGGATCGTGTGAGTGGTTGACGAGCCACGACAAGTTCTAGGAATGGGTCGACTGCAACGTCAACGACGACCTGGATATCGGACCTCTGGACACGAGTCCAATCGGAGCCAAGCCAAGACTTCTCTGGCTCAACGGGCCTCCGGGATCTGGCAAGTCGGTGGCCGCCGCACACGTCATCAAACACCTTGAAGGTCACAATGAGGATTGCAGCTACTACTTTTTCAAGAACAACTCAAAAGCCACCGTCACACACCTCCTTCGCAGTCTAGCCTTTCAGATGGCTTGGATCAACTACGGGGTCCGGCAATCCTTTATCTCCATGATAGAAGAAGGATATGCGGCCAATACCCACGACCACACGGTCATCTGGAACAACATCTTCCTCGGCCGCATCTTCAAGTGCAACTTCTCCAAGCCCCAGTACTGGGTCATCGATGCACTAGATGAGTGTCCAAACAAGTCGCTGGTGGCCTTCATCCAAATGTTTGCCAAGCTCAACTTTGTACCTCTCCGCGTCTTTGCCACGAGTCGGACAAACACACATCTCGGCCGCTTGCTTGACCTGGAGCATCTCAACTTTCCCGAGTTACATACCGGTCAAGAGGGGTCCTTAAGAGACATTTCAAACTTTGTCAGGTCCCAACCGAGGTTGGCACAACTAGGTGGCGAGGGTGAGATAGTCTCGGAAATCGTCAAGAGGTCGAATGGCGTCTTTCTCTGGGCTTCTCTCATCCTGGATCGGCTGGACGACCTGTACAGTGTCGAAGACATGCTGGCAGAGCTGATCAAGACGCCTCCAGAGATGAACAGACTCTATGCGAGGATCCTAGGAGAGATTGAGCAATCGTCCAGCGCCGAACTGGCGAAATGTATCATCAAGTGGGTGGTCTGCGCTGCCGAACCCCTCACCACGAGCGTCATCAAAGTGGCTGTCAAGCTCGACTGCGGTCGTACCATTCTTGCGTCCGAACCTGATCACGTTTTCTCCCAGATCTGTAAGAACCTGGTTACGGTCGACAGCGAGTCACATGTCCAAGTGATGCATCCGACCGTCAAGGACTTTATATCGTCATCAGATTCGACTTTCTACATCAACCTCCGCGGGGCTCATGAGACCATTGCTGCAATTTGCTTGCAGAACCTGAACGATCGAAAGTTTGACCCGCGCTTCACCGGCCGGGGCTTGCTAGTGCCGAGTGCCTCCGGAACTACTCTTGATGATTATGCCGATGCCAACTTCGCTTACCACATGGCTCACTCTCATTTAACTTAGCCACCCCTGTTCTCGCTACTTGTCAAGTTCATGGACTCGACAATACTGACCTGGGTGGAAAGAGTTGCTCTGAAGCAGAGACTGAGCCCTCTGATCAAAACAGTCGAGCACTTGAAGACATACCTAGCTCGGCACGAATGCCCACCCTTTGGTAAGGCAGCCGATTGGGTAGACGAGCTTACACGACTGGTGACAATATTTGGACCATACCTCATCGACGTCCCTCAGACCATCAGGACAGTCATCCCGCTGCTGTGCCCGACATCGTCTCGGATTCACCAGACATTTGCCAGCCGGTGCCGCTTGAAGCTCATCTGTTCATCAAACATCAAGTGGGACGAAAGGCTCTCAGCTTTGTTGCTTTCGGCCAAGCCTCGATGGCTGGCTTCCAATCAGCGGTATCTTGCTGTCGGCCTCTCCAACGGAAGGGTTAGGCTCTTCAACAACTCCACACTCGAAGTCATCACAACTTTGAGTCACAACACTGCCGGGGGGCCTGTGCAACACCTTCTTCTCGGCAACACGACGAATGTTCTCGTTTCATGTGGCCCTCGAAACATGAAACTCTGGAAGTTGCCCGAACAAGAGATGTGGAACATCCGGCTCAAGGCGCAGGTCAGGACCATGTCCTTCAACGCAGATAATACCAAACTGTTTCTGGCATATAACCTCCGCATCGAGTCGGCCATCTCAACACTGTCTGCCACGGACGGCTCCGAGATTAAACCCGTCTCTGTCATCGAGGACAGCTCAGATTCGGATCAGAACCCATCTGACTGGGCAACCCCTAGCAAGAGATATGTCCTCTCGTTTGTCCGCATAAATCCCATCCTTGGATTTGCTGCAGTTGCGTTTCGCAGCTCTCAGCTCTCACTTGATGCTATTTCAGCTTGACGGGGACAACAACTTGGAGCAGATTTGCAAGTTCAAAACGACAGGGACTGAGTCGGCCGTGCGCCCACCTCAGGTGCTGGACGTGGCTTTCAACCCAGCCGTTGAGTCCGCTCTCATGGCTGTCGCTTACCAGGATGGCGAGATTGTGACAGTGGAAATGGGAGGATGGGGAAGAGGTAGTACCCGCCAACGAAATGCCTACAGCCTTCACGCCACTCTTCTTGCCAGCTCACCAGATGGACGGACTCTTGGCGCTGTGGACAATGAGGGTGGCATCTGTCTCTTCAACTTTGACAATCTGCGCATCCTGCATCGGATCTAAGGTCTGGACGAAGTTGCCACGGGAATCATGTTTGCTTCAAACAGCCTGCGACTCTACGATAACCGCGGTACCGCCTGTAATGTCTGGGAACCATCCGCATTGATGCGTAAGCATTCCGTTGACGACGATTCGAGCGATCCCGGAGACTCAACCCAACCTTCTCTCGACGCCCCGGGCATCTTCTTCACTCGACCGTTTGACGATGATAGAGTCATCACGGTCATGGCCCAAGCGGACGAGGACAATTTCGTCTTCTGCGGGCGTGAGAACGGATCTGTGACGATTCATGATGTGTCGAGTGGGAAGCAGGTTTTTGACATGCAATTCCACTCAGCCAACGTGCGCCACCTTGAATGGCATTCTCGAGAGAAAATTCTCTTCAGTGCAGACATTTCAGGGCAATGTGAAGCTCATCGCCTGTCGATGACTCCATGGAGAAAACAGGAACAGCTCTTGTCACGCAGGGCATCTGGGGCAGTCATCCAGATGCTGGTGAAAGAGGACAGTCTCGCCATGCTGTTGGTGACACCAGATGGCGAAGAGTTGTGTGATAGGGAGAAGGTCGTCACTAGCAGCGAGTCTACCGAGGCAGACAGGTGGACACTTCATCCTACTGACCCATCGCGCCTGTTGCTGTTCCGAGGGAACCAAGTCCATGTCTACGATTGGACTGGACTTGTGAAAGAGTCTGGAGACCAGGGGATTGAGCTGCGGCTTCCTCTGAGTATGGCACCCCTTTCAATACCTGTCAGCTGGTGCAACCAGAGTGGCATCAAGACACTAGTACAGGCTATACCGTGTTCCAAGGACACTGCATTCGTCAGATTGGATGCCACAGAACTTGATCCAGCGATTGCAACGGTTTCACTTACAGGTGCCACCAAAGAGCTGGTGACCAAAGTCCGCATGATCCTCGGGATTTACAAGTCCAAGATATGTTTTACGGTATCCTGAGACGAAACTCAAGTGACTTCTTAGTCATCACAGGTGGCCGCTTTTACGGTCTCCTCGAGCCCCGGCTCAGCTTCGGCTCCGTCGCTCATCAGCCCCCCCTCAGCCCCCCTCAGCTCCGTATCAGCGCAGTGCTCACCCCTCAGCAGCGCTGCGCTCAATTTAAGTTCAAGTCGATTTTTTAATGGCTTGAATTGAGGGCATTCCGACTTGACTTGTGAGGTTAGAAATTAAATTGAATTGAATGACTTAACTAATCATATATCTTTTCTCTGGTTTTTTAAATACTTAATTGCTTCTAAAGTCTCATCAAATAACCCCTACCATTGTGGCCCCATTGTCAGCTT
>SSHR01000784.1:0-33962 GCA_006518225.1 Fusarium neocosmosporiellum | reverse complement strand
ATGAATGGGAACGTTGTTAGCATTGAAGTCTCGAGTTAGACAAAGCCAGCCATTCTTAGCCTGTCGCCTTGCTAGTCAAGCCATTTGCCTGCTTGCTTAGCACTCTGACATGCATTCAATAGATTGGAACATGTCCCGTCATGACTCCTCCTCTGATGGGCTCGGCTGATCCAGCGCTAGTCTTCGATGTCCGGGGGAGAAAGAGAGGGGAGGGGGAGGGGCGCGGTTGTGTTTAGCACTACCGTCCAAGAGGCTGTATTGATCGGGGAAGAAAGGCTTTTGACTTTATCCGCAAACTACTACCAACCCCAACATAGGCTTTTCCTGCAGGGCTGATTTCCAAACTGTTGCCAAGAGGGAAAAAAAAATCCGACGTTGGAAGGAAGCTTGGTAATGCAGATGATGACGGTTTGGGAGATTCTGTCATGTCGTTCAACTCTTACGTCTAAGCGCCTAGCTGCGTAGTAGGAGGTTAGTATCCGTGTCTGTCCGTACCTAGATGCCCTTTTTGTTTGTCTTCTCCAGGGTTCATGTATCCATTCATTCCCACACCCCGGTTCCGGGACCCAATCTCCCCTGTTCCCCGAATTTCCCTGACTCTTCTATCAAAAAGTTTCTCTTTCTCGTGCCCCTGGTTACCTTCCCCCTTTGGTGTGATGCCGCCATTCTACCGGAATGAGGGTACCATGGAGATGGGAAACGTTCCATGTCTTCCTTCGCCGAGGGCCACCGTCCGCAGGTCCGCAAGGGGGTAGGCACAAGCAATCCTTGGTCCGGTGTGCTAGCCTCCGGTCAGCACACCGTCCGCCGGCCGGACCTCCTCCGGTGTTGACGCCGTCTCGGGGAGTATTAGTAGCACCATGAGGGGGGGGGACAGTGGGAAACTTGCTCACGGGTCTTGTCCTATCCGAAAAACGGAAAAAAAAAAAAAAAAAGAAAGCAAAAAAGAACTAGGAAAAACAGTGTCCTCTTTTCTTACTTTTCCAGGGGGAGACAGCAAGAGTGGAGAGGGACCCTACTCTCTCGCGCGCGATGCTACCGAAAGGGCTGATGGACTTTGATCAACGGCGCGGTCTTCGGAGGGCGAGCCGGTAGCATCGGCATCGGATGCTTCTGTGTTAGTGAACGAGGCTAGAAGCGGTGGAAACGTCTACTATCTAGGACGATCTGCAAGACACACGAAAAAAGCCGCATCAAAGAGAGACCAAGAGGAGGGACCTTTCTCATCGCTCTTGTTTCCATTCGTAGCAAAGGCCCGGCCGGCACTTGATGAGCCTGTCATGTTGAAGCCTTTTCCAGAGGACTGGGCAATAAAGCTGGGCATCTTTAGTCTTGTTTGACAGCTAGCTTTTCAGATCTGATTGCTCACTCACGTTACGGACACCAATGTCCATCATGGCTTGTTGTCCCGAATCTCTCTGTCCGTTTGCCATGTTTCTCTCGACCCTGCATCTCCCAAGGCAAAGCGCCACCATCTGCAACCCCCAAATCGTGCGAATGAACTCCTCCCGTGTGCGTGTGTGTCGTCACAACGTGAGTCCTTTGAGGAGAAAACAGAAAAAAAGACAAGAGCCCACCCCCTTGGCGCCATCGAGAGAGAGAGGGAGAGGGATCATGGTTTAGCAGCTAGGCCCTTGCGTGGGGGGAAAGTAAAAAAAGGTTCACAACATTGGAAAGGTGTGGAACAAAATCAACAGATAGCCAAACTTGACCATGTTTGTATCGAGTACACGCATCTTATCCATCGGGAGAGGGAACCTTTGTGGCAGCCAGACACCGTAGGTTACCTACTGTAGAGCCAACCTCTGCCTTTTCCACGTACGCACGTAACCTATCCCCCACCAACAGAGAGGACATCCCGTCCCCCATGGCATGGATGGATGGTGTCAAGAGAACCCCCACCTCTGATGGACCGACGCCCATGAGGTTTTGGATTCGACAGCCCTGCCTTGCCATGCCATGCCTTTGGTATCCAAGGGCCACTGCCGCTGCTACTGTTGCTCTGCTTCACTCTCCTTCAGGGAAGCACTTCGCGATGTGATACATGCTAGACAGCCCGCCCCAGACACGAGCTTCAGCTGATTGCGCATGACATCAGCTGGGGGAAAACTGTTTCGAAATCGTCATCAGAAACAACACGCGGCTGCGCCCATCTATGGATCGCATGTCTCCCCCAGCTTTGCCTGCTCCGTGCGCCTCACACAGGGATCGATCGTCTACGACAACATGCAACAACGCCTGCTCGTCAAAGTGTCAAAAGTGCGCCCATGTAAATACAGTACAAGTACCTTGCACCCAAACGTAAATGAGGCTAAGTGTCGATTCATTCATTCATTCCACCCATCTATGGATCCGTGGATGGGGCCGTCCGCTAACCAAGGGTCTCTCCATCCCATGAATCCCCATCGCTAATGACACAACTACAACTTCCCAATACAGGGGATCATCCAAAATCTCGGTGCTTTTCAGGTCATCTTCATTTCATCTTGCTCTTGCTCTTGCATGGCGAGCCGTCGTTTAGATACATCGGGCCAGCTGCCCACGCGCTCCCACGCTTCCAGCTCCATCTCGTCACCCCTGCCCTTCTCTGCATCGCTTGCTGCCAGATCCAGCCGCCATGGCCAGCTAAGCCACCCCATCCGCCCCTAGATGTGAGCATGGACAAGCCAAGATTATGCATTCTGCTACCCGCTGTTCGCACTTCGCTTGTCCTGTTCCAGAACCGCCTGTCCCTGTCCGCCGAGGGGCACCCATCTTTCCATGGGGGCAAGGCTTGAAACACGTCAAACCCAGCCATCATGGACATCCGAGTTGCTCGCCCTCAACCAACTAGTTCCTCGTATCCCCTCCCCAATCGAGTCGAGTCGAGTCATGCCAGAACGAAACGTCGTCTTTCTTGTCACTCCCTGCCAGGGTCCGTCCGGGATTCGACTGCCAAACAGGAGACCGCTGACAAAGTAGACCAGACGTCCAGTCGAGACTGAGAGTTGAAACTCGAGAAACCCCACGGCATAGATAGGCAGATAACCAAGCAAGCCAACCAAGGCAGGGTAGCTTTCCAGAAACTACGTCGTCATACACGACTTTGAAAAACCCCACGATTGACAGACAATAACGCCTCCCAGGTCTTGGTCGTAAATTTTGGAAATAAGAATAGTATAAATGTCAATAGATAACCTAGCGCCCCAAGAATATGCCTCTTTTTGTTCGTACGCCATTCGCCGGTGCGGAACTGCTTCTGCTTTCGTTCGTCGTTCGATGCTGCGTCGTCATGCCGCCCTCGTCGTTGGGCAAATGGCCATCTAAAATTGCAGGAAAAGAATAAAGTCCGTCTCTCCGTGCCTCCCGCGGTGTCTCGCCAATCATCTCCAAGTCGGCGGGCATATCCCGTCGTGGTGAGGGGTCGCGCCATTGCCGACCCCTCATCCGCGGTTGTCGTCGCCGGTCCCCTTTGCTTCTGGTTGTCTTCATTTTTTTTACTGTCGTCTTATTTCCCTCCTCTTGATTGGCGGAAGCATCTCTCTTACAGTGCGGGCGTGGTTGCTCATAACACAATGCACTTGGACTTGCTTCGCTCGTTCTTCCTTCGGTGTCTATCGTCGCGATCACCGCCTCTCGCGTCGCCGTTGCCTGTTCGCGTCCGGCCACTGGACCTTTCTGAGGGTCGTGAAGATTGTTGCCGCTGCCGACGTAGGATCCTAACTACGTCGTAGAAGGCCTTTTCAACATTGATGCAGTTCTTGGCCGAGGCCTCGACAAACTCGCAGCCAAGCTCGCGTGCGAGGGCGTGGCCTTCTTGCGTTGAAACTTCTCGCTCGGTGACTCGGTCGCTCTTGTTGCCGACGAGCATGATAGGCACGGGCAACTGAGGGTTGGCGGCGGAGATGGGTGAGCCGGGGTACGTCGGCGACGAGGCGCACGACTCCTTGACTCGTTGAATCTGGTGATGAAATCGCTTAATGCGGGTGAAGGATGAGCGTGAAGAGATGCTGTAGACTAGGACAAATCCTTCGCCGTCACGGATCCATTGGTCTCGTAGCGCCGTGTACTCTTCCTGTCCGGCAGTATCGAGCACTTCGAGCATGCACGGCTGGCCGTCAATGACGACCTGCTTCCGGTATGAATCTTCGATCGTCGGGTCGTACTGCAATGGGGGTCAACTTCAACGTCCCATGCACTCGGTGCAAGCAAGCACAGGCAGGCAGATGAAAACTCACAGTCTCGACAAAGTGTTGCAAACATAGCTGAATAGTGAGGGCCGTCTTTCCCACGCCACCATCTCCCAGCACCACTAGCTTGTACAGCACCATTCGGCCGGCCATAATGACGGCGACGGCGAAGAAATCGACGAGGGGGGAGAGGAGTCGATGCGAAAGGGGAGAGGAGATTCAAGGGGGAGAAGGGTCCAGGCGAGGGAGGACCGAGGAGAGGAGAGGAGGAGGGTGAGAGGAAGGAGGGTGTGGTCGGTGATGAGGCTCTCGAGGTTAAGGATCGAGGGTGGTTGGAGTTGGTGAGGTCGTCGTCACGAGCAGAGGAGAGGCGAAGGCGAGGGACGACGGGAGGAGGGGGCGGCTTGATGGAGCAAAAAGAGCTGTGACCCAGCAATTGCAACTGCGGCGGCGGCAAGGCAGAGGCAGAGAGCGGAGGCGGAGGCGAGGCGACTGGAGGCAAGGCACAAGGCAGCGCGAGGCGGCAAGCAAGCAATCCAGAAGCAAGCAAGCGATGGGTGGATGTCAAACGGGCGAGCGAGCGCCAGTGGCGAACAAACAGGAACAGATTTAGCAAAGTGAGGTAAGAGTACCAAGGCAAGGCAAGGTAGGTATGGAGGTAGTGAGTGTATAACGCAGGTAGTAGTGTCCAAGAAAAGAGACGGAGGACTGGATAAGACAAGAGGGCAGCTCAAGTTTAGATGGATGTTTGGTCTAGGCGTCGACGTGGAGCTGGCGCTGGAGGCGAAGTTGGGAAAGACGGCCGGGTGGAGAACTTTTTTTTCTGGTGCTTGCTTGGTGCTGCTTGGTGCTTGTGCTTGTGCTTGTGCTTAGGTGCTTGGTGCTTAGTACATCCGTCCCTACCTTGGGATGCGTGCACGCACTGGTACCTCCATACTTGCTTGATGCTGGGAGGCCCATGGCATCCATCCAGTAGGCATGGATCCATGGATGGCATGGAGCCCATCCACGCCCGCGGGCGGGGCGCTAGGTTTTACCAAGTACCTGGGTTGAAGGTACCCATGCAGCACGGGGACGCAGCAGCGGTACTCGCCAGCCCGGGCCCAGAGGGGGGCTAGAGGACTTCCGGGGTCGCTTTAGGGGGGGCACCAGCAGCAGACAAGCCACCTCACCTCGCAGAGGGCCTAGTACCTTGTGTGGGCGATTTACCTGCCCCAGAGGTACCCTCTGTCGGTTGGGCATTGGCCAGAGGGGAATGCAAGAGCACACCACTCCCGTCTGTCGAGGGCGGCCAGGCCAGGACCGAGATACCTCGAGATAGAGTGACGGGGGACTCACGGACTGGGACCCTGAGGTGGGATGGAGCAGAGGAATTAGGGGGGGGTGAAGGGGGACATGGCAAACCTCCACTGAGAGGGGGGAAAGCACCCAAGAGGAATCAAATCACCTCGACGTCGCAGCAGCAAACAGTAGCAGGTACTCGGTACGGAGTAGACCTGGATAGGATATCGGCTCGGTGGGCGAGCCCCAAGAATGGGAGCGAGCGAGGGTACGAGGCCTTTGGAGGCTTCTGATAGGCGAGGGATGAAGTCGGAAGGGTGAAGCGGCGGCGGACGACGTGCACCCCCTGGTCACCAAAGCCGCTGCTGGGCGACTCCCACTCCTCTTCACCTTGGGGATTGTGTCCCCTTGTTTGGTGGATAAGCAAGCAAGCATCCGGTCTGGAGCATTGGTACTCGAGCGGTGCTGCGTGGGAGAGGTGCTTGTGCCTGGATTATGGAGAGATTTGCTTGTTGAGCCTTGTTGAATCTCGACCCAAGAGCGCTCATGACATCCATCTCCAACAAGCAATGCGTCTTGCATGAGCAGCTGCTCGCTCATCCCTGACGGCGCGGACTGGCAGGGCATGGCATCTAGCTGGGCTTGTCATCCTCTACAGGCCTCAGAACCGTCCATCGGCAAGTACCCGGGAGCCCGGGTCACGGCTCGGTTGCGGTGCACCGTCGCGGCGCGCGGGCGACTCGACCGGCGATAGGATAGATACTTGGCGTCGTCGGCCTCGATCCGTATTCTGTACAGCAGGAATCGAGGGAATTGGAACATTACCCGCGCTACGGCGGCGCTGGGCTGTGAGGTAACTGAAGAGCCATCCTGACTGGGTTAAAGACGTGCCTTAGTGGTTAGGGTGGGGGGCTTTGGAGGGCTTGGGGACATGTTGTTGCTGTCGCAATTCTTGTCACGTCTTTTCTCGACTCTAGGATTTCTTGATGGGATCTTTGTGAGAGAGGGGTTAGTACAATTGCAATCCGATACACGGAGCAGGCGTGGATATTGAAAGTGGCCAATGTCAATCAAGTCAACGTGAATGAAGAAAAGAAAGAAGTAAAAATTCTTCACGTGTCTTTTTTTTTTTTTTCTTCTTCTTCTTCTTCTTCTTTGTTGCAACGTCCGAGGTTGCGTTTTTTCTCCTTCTTTCCTTTTTCCACCTTAAAATTTTGCTTCTTTCCCCTACTGCAGCAACCTGGTGGTTGCAGCTTGCAGCAAGCACGCAGGAAGGGCCAGGTGGTCGCAGGACTGGTGAGTGGTGTGGTTGTGTTGTACCTGGACTTCGTCAACCAGAACAGACTCCGGTCCCTGCAAAGTCCCTGCGAGGTACTGCAACACCTTGCCGGCGGAGGCTTACACTGCGTCTGGTGCTGAGATACCGCAACTTCACCTGCAGGTTACCTCGCAATCTTTTAGCACGATGCCCGAGGGGACAGGGTCCTGGTCTCCCCGGGAAGTCCAGTCCTAGGGGGGAATAGCGAGGTTTGGGGAGGAGCAGCCCTGGAGAAGGGGTGGTGGCCTGTGCTGAGGCAGCTTCGAGCGATGGAAGCTGGATGGATGCTGCCCTGCTGGCTCGGGCTGGACACCGACCAGGGGAGCTTTTTGGAACTGGAGGGGGTTGTTTGGCGATGTTTACTACACACTCGACTCCACGCACGTCTACCTACGCTGCTGCTGCATGGTGGAAATATCTTCCATGCCTGGCGTAATTGTCGGTCAACAACCTTGGCGGGCCTGACATATTGCTGAGCCCATTCATGAGCTCATGAGCTGCAGAAATGCAACAACTGCATGGAAGATCGCACAATGGTAAAGAAGAAGGGAGGCACATGAAAAAACTTTTCACGGCCGGCCACGAATCGATGGATGCAAAAGAAGCGACAAGCAACAAATCACGGATCCCAGCAGTTCCAGAGCCGCGCTTGTCGGCTCCAGCGACCGGCATTGGCGGGTCGTCCAGGTTGGATCCCCCTTCGGGTTCTTTCAGAGCAAGCCCGCCCTGGGAATGGATGAGTGATGGATCCAGTCTGGTCTCCAAGCAAGCTCCAATGCCCAAGCTGTGTCGTGCTGTGGCCTCTGCTGATGGGCGGTCCTCCACTCTGGGGAATTTTTGTCCCTGTCGATATTGATCTTGCTCCTCTCCGTCCCTCTCATGCCGGCTTCTGAGAGCTCTCCACCAAAAAATCCGAGGTTGGAGAGAGGCTGGAACGTTGGGCACCAGCCGAACCCGGCCTGAGGGGGCGGGCAAAGAAAAAGGCTTGTCCCGTTTTAATGACACGGCGCAACCCCAAAAGATGGAGCCATGGATCGCTGTCGACGACGCCGCCTCCTTCTCCTTCCCTCGGTCCTGGTCTCGCCCGGCGGATGAGGGTGAGTTTGAGGGTCAGCATCAAGATGCTTCGGCGTTGAGCGTCCCATTCCAATTCGGTCGACCGAGTCAGCTGGGCCCGGTTTGGCCAAAGAGGACGCACAGGACGGCCTCCGTGATGCCGTTGCTTGGTCTCTATGGACGAAACGGCTTCCCGGGGGTCGATTTCAAGATAACGACAGTTGAATCGTAACTGCATGGTTGGATCCCTGACCAGGACCCTCCCCGGAGGGGGCTCTGGCCTCTCTTCAAGGTGGCGCAAAAAAGGAGGCTTTTCACTTTCACGATCCCCCACAGGGCACGCACAACCACACGACGGGGCGCTGCACTGCACTGCGCTGCAAATGAGGAAGCCCGGTTTACTTGATACCCTCTTCTTGGCACCATCTACCAAGTCAGTCCACCGCATAATGTTCCGAAAAAACGACTGCCTAGCAGAGCTATCCCACGTCGTACGCTACATGGGGCGCCGCCTTGCCCATCTCGGTAGGGACCCTGCTTTTCTTTGCTGTCTCTCCCTGAAGCTCGCCCCGGCCTCTGGCTCTGCCCCGAAACAAGATGGAGACAGACAGCCGCCCAGCCACGAGTCGTTGTGCGACATTCTGGGAGGTGGCAGTGCTGCAATGGGCCGGGCACCATCCGTCACTCCGACGAGCGGGTTGGATACGCAGAGTCAGTCAAGAACAGAGACTCGACAACGGGAGACCATTACAGGCACGCACCGCACCGCACCGCACCGCACCACACGGGTACTGTTGCTCCGTGCTTCACCCGCATACCCGCCCGCGGGCGTCTATCTGGTCTCGTCTCGTCACTCCAGTCGTGTGCCCATGCTCGTCGGCCGGCGGCCCAGACCTTGACCTTGCTGTGCGCCTGCACAGCGGCTGGCACCGCCAGGGGCTGGTGAGCCTCAGCATCCTCGGGGTGCATCATAGCTCTCGTGCCAGCTAGCTGACTTGTCTTGGACCTGCCTGTTTGCCATGGACTCTAGGCATTGGGTCATGGAAGAATTGCCCATTCTGGTGGTGGCCAATCCCCGCAGACACGTAAGAGTCGAGCAACCCGATAGCCTCATGGAGCAAGACCAGAAGAGAGTTCCAGGCATAATCCTAGCATTGGATCAAACCGTCATGCGAACCGTCCCCTTGACGTAACCCCGAACGCGTTTGTCCTGACTGCTTGGATCTGGTTGTATCTGACACCCCGCAGTGACATCAATGAGCCTGTGAGTTGTACAGACACACGTGCCAGGTACATGTCGGTCAGGTACTGTATCTTGTCTTTTTGACCAAGTCCCCTTTTCCACGAGCTGGATATTTCCATCCGTCGTTTGGTGACACCCGTTGGCCGGGTCGGGTATATTTGGGATTGGATTCGATGCAGGTCCAGCCGGGCCAGCGGCCCCATTTTACCCCACACCAAAACGTCAACGTCCAAACCTACAGTACGTAGGTACAACCTACAACCTCCAACTTGACGTCCAACCGGGTTTGCACATGGATAAAAGCCTCCGGGGCAGCGCAGAATAGCATGATGCTGGTAATGCGGGAATATTCCTTCGCTCTTGCCTGATGTCATTCATCCTTTGGGCATCTCTTCCAGCTTCCGCATTCTCCTGTATCGCTCCTCTTCAGCTCTCGGAGCTTAATGGAGCTACCAAGGTCCTTAACACGCACCCCGGCCTTATAGGACCGATTGACATCCCATCCATGGATCCTCCTCCGTCCCTCCAACGGGCACGCTCTGCCTGTCCAAGTTAGATACAATATCATGGTCTAACCACGTCATGAAAAGCCTCCCAATCCTAAATCAACCATAAAGGGAGTTGGCTACTCAGTCGTATCCTCGGACCGCGGTGCGCGCCCATGGGGTAATTTTGACGTCTTTTCCCCAGACTTTTTTCTTCCCCCCCTCTACGGCGGTTGTGGTCGGTTAATTGGTTGGTTTTCAAGACCTCATTAAAGACTTCGGGTGTTTGTGGGATCAGAAGCCGTCTTTCGGCCCTAGATGCCTCTTGAACCGGCCACTTCGCTCCTTTCAACACCCGGCATCCCAGACTGGCGGATGTGCTACCCGGCGAGCCCGGTCAGCTGGGCTCTGGGTTTTTGTCTGGGGTTTTCCAGGTTTGGCCAGTTTTTGCGGGGGAACGAACGAGATGGGGTTGCTGTTGGGCATATGCATCCCTTCTTCCTACGGGCCTACGGCTGATGCGTGCCACGACGCCGCTGGTATCTTGTACTTTACAGGCAGCTGTTTTCTTCCAGCCGTGAGATTAGCGGATTGTTGGCGCAGAGTTGAACAAGACGCTTTGTATTTTCAACAGTCAGAGAAATAGCATCTAATGTCGCGTGAGCATTACGTTAAAGGCCGGCTTAACTTGTTCGTCTGGCACGGACACACTTGTCGACCACTCGTTTCCGTGGTTGGTTTGAGACATTCAACGGCTTCCGCACTCGTCGGTCTCTCCAGGTACACACACTCTGTCTCTTTCTTTCACTCTTCCTTGTCCTCCCACATATGGGATATCTTAAATTGCCTCACCCACAGCGTGTCATTCCCAGCGGCTACATCTAAAGTCGCATACTCCACACCCTCTTCACTTGGTCCGGGGAAAGGCCATGGCTTCTTCGATGGCCTTTGAGCGAGGCCCGAGTCTTGCCCCCCTCCCCCTGCCAATGCAACCATGGCTTTCCAGACGGCTGGCTAGTGTGCTTCTGGGTCCGGGGCCTCTGTGTGTGTCTGCCTTGTTGAAGATCCTCATGGACTTCATGTCACTTGAGTTGCAAGCCTTCGGGCCGGTGCGCTCGAGGTCACATCTCTGATGCATCGCCCGCATCGGCTTTGTGACCGAGCCAACAACCCTTGACACTTTCACAAGTAATTAGGGTTCATGGGCAGTAGCACATGTCATTACTGGTCTCGTTGGTGTTGTGAGCATACGCATCTGGTGGTGTATACTGCAAGACTATCTCGAACCACACACACAGTGGCTGTGATGGCCTCAGAAGAAAAGACAAACAATCCATTCGGCCGAGCCATGCCGAGAGGCTCGGAAGCATTCGACTAATATCTCACTTGCTGCACGAGAAGAAGCTCCGACGCACAATATACGCCTGGTCTATCAACTAAGGCACTCGCTCACCAACTCGCATACAGCCACAGTTTACCAATCATGTAGGTACCAGCCTGAGCATTGGGTCCCCCCTGTTCGACTATCTCCTCTGCCGTTTCTTGACCTGGACACAACTCAGGCTAGCTCCTTGAGCTTACGGGCAAGGGTCAGGAAGCCCTCCTCCTCCTCCGTGATCCAGAGGTCGACCCAGTCCTTGGCTTGCTGATACCTCTCGTCGTCCTTGGCCCATGCCTCCTCCTCTTGACGCTCCACGTATACCGTCCTCAAGCCACATGCCCTCGCACCGGCGAGGTCGTTGAGGTGGGTCGCCACCATGGCGACCTCGTGCGGCTCGACGCCCAGCTCGCGCGCTGCGCCGAGGTAGACGGCCGGGTCTGGCTTGTACGTTTTGAAGTTTTCGGCTGAGAGGAGCCCGTGGAAGCCAAGGTTTCCAAAGTCGTTAAGGTCTCTGAGCAGGGCGAGGTTGCCGTTGGAGAGCGTGCTGGTCTTGTATGTCTTGCCCAGCTCTCGGATCCCGTCAGACGAGTCGGGCCACGGTGTCAAGCGATGCCAGACGAGGCTGAGGGATTCGATCTCGGAGGAGCCGAATAGGCCAGTCAGGTTCCAGCTCTCGAGAAGGTCGACGAGGCTGTCATGGTGGTGCTGGTCGATGCTCTTCCATGAGTCTTTCTTCTGGTCGTAGCCAAGTGTGAACTTGCTGTAGGAGTCTCGTCACTCCTGGGCAAAGCGGCCCCAGTCATCCTCCTTGAGTTCTTGTAGTTGGGATTTGAGAGGTTGGGGGAGGTCGGACGACAACTTGCGGTGGGCTCTCAAGGTGAGTTCCTCGGTGACGGATGAACGCCAGTCGACGACGGTGCCGAAGACGTCAAAGGTAAGAGCTTTCACCTTGCTGAGTGGTGAGATGACTCCCGGTGACATGATTACTGATGTAATTTCTTAGGCGTTTCTTCTTGATGTCTTGCGTACGAGGGGTATGATGCTCTTCGGGGTTCTTGGTCGGTGATGATTGCGCAATGTAGTAGTTCAACCTGCGTCACATGATGCTCTGCGCCCTTCTAATGACGATGTGAAGTGGGCTCGAGGCAGGGACGACCTCGGTTATGGCTGGAGGAGAGGAGATCAATCGGATAATGACCGAATGATTACTGATGAGCAAATATCACGTTTGTTGGGTCAAGACGATTGTGGATGAGGTCTTTGTCGATGATCAATCACCTTGTTTCGGGTGTTTGTGTCTAGGGTAGCCAGGCTTTGCCAATTCCGGCGCGCGATGACAAAGCCAAACATTGTTTCATCTCGGCCTCAGCTGGAGATTCCCAAACTTACTCTTGAATCTGGCGGTATTGACGTGGTGTTGACAGGGAAGTTATCTCGCCTGCAATCGGCGCAGAGGCTTACTACCAGCATTACCTCGTCATATCGGATAACGGCAACTCGTTCCTTGCTTAGCGGCGTGTAAGCCAAAACATCAGAGCATTTATAGTCGCCCCCCCGGAACCTTCGCTTTGACATTGTTCCCCAGGTCATGTCCTTCAAATAAAGACGCGGTAATTCCAAGGGACTCATCCTCACCCAGCCCTTCAGCATTACTCCCAACTCACAGACATCTCGTCACCATGAAACGACCACAGGACCACTTCACTGGGCGTCACTATGACGCAGAGCATAGCACCGGGCCTCTCAAGTTCCTGAATCCAACGAAACGGTACATGGTGGCAGGCAAGAGGCAGATTGCCGCGCCTGGCGCTGAAAGAGACCAACTACTGCCGAGCGGCCGAGTTCCCAAGGTTGCCTATGTCTGGAGGAGTCGAGATAACAGAAAGGGACGACATGCACTGGTCGTTGATGTTGACCCTCACAAACACGAAAAGACCAAGAGCCCCAAGCCGACGAATACATTGGACCGGACCATGAGAGGGATTGCAAAAATGATTTTGAGATATCCGGTCTGGGACGTGTCCTATGATGTCGCTGTCATCTTTACTATAGGTATGGGCAAACCCTGACATCTGATCCTGGATATCTAAACAGGTCAAGGTTCTATCATCTGGGTCGTCAACGGATTCTTCTCCTGGCTACCTGTACAAGACCCTTCGACAAAGTTCCCGGGAGAGACCGACTGGGCAAGCGGACTGACAGCTCTCGTCGGAGCTACAGTCTTTGAGGTTGGCTCAGTGCTTCTCATGCTCGAAGCCGTCAACGAGAACCGTTCAGACTGCTTTGGCTGGGCAGTCGAAGAGAGTGTAGACGGAGTCCTCCACCTCAAGGCTGTCCACGAATGCAAGCACTCGCATGCTCAGAGGAGGACCTTTGTCGCCGGCAAGTCTACCAACCAGCATCAGATGGATGAGGGTCCGCCAGAAGATGGCCGTATGTGGTCTTGGTGGCCAACCTGGTACGAACTGAGGACACACTACTTTCGCGAGATAGGATTCCTCGCCTGCTCCTCACAAATGTTTGGTGCCACTGTATTCTGGATCTCGGGCTTCACGGCACTACCGCCTATCCTCAAGAACCTCTCCACGCCGGCCCTCAATGGTGTCTACTGGCTCCCGCAGGTCATCGGCGGCACGGGCTTCATCGTCTCGAGTGCCCTCTTCATGCTCGAGGTCCAACCTCGCTGGTACATCCCAGCGCCAGGCGTCCTCGGATGGCACATTGGGCTATGGAACTTGATAGGGGCCATCGGGTTCACGCTCTGCGGAGCGCTGGGTTTTGGCATGACGCAGCCAGGCGTCGAGTATGCGCTGACACTGTCGACGTTTATAGGCTCGTGGGCGTTCCTGGTGAGTTTCCCTACATTCTCCACGAAAGCATGGACCGGCTAAGATTCGCAGATCGGGAGCGCAGTGCAGTGGTTTGAGAGTCTCAACAAGTATCCGATATGGGTGGACAATAAGGTCCGGCGCCTTGGGCGGCAGTCTGACTGAGACGGCGCCCGCAAGACAGGTCCCCGGAGGAAACCCGAGTGGCATTCCCGTCTCGACTCTCGTGCCTGAAGATGCAGGGCGCTCCGCCGTTGGACGCAATGCCCGCGGCCGCAGGTCAGGTCACATACTGCATCGCCACGAGACGACAGCAGAAGGCGGCCGGCACTTTTCCCCCGTAAGCGTCGACATGATGCAGAGGACGGGCATCGAGGATAATGATCTGATACACCGCCTATTGAAGGATGCCTCCGCGACCCTTGGAATGACCCGATCAAAGACGTGATTCGTCAAGGTGCCAGTAACAGATAAGGCACGACTCGGAGGATCACCTCCCACACTCGATATTATTGCCTCAGCTACCTACCGGCAGAGAAAACATCATTCCGCCATGTGCGCCCACCACTTGCAAGACTCCTGCCGGCAATGTCAGGATGGCTGACTGTGGGACTGAGATCGACTTCGCATACATACACACGCAGTGACAGTTGTGAGCTAGCCAGCCGCCGCATTACGCCGTTTTCGTGTGGAGCACCGCAGAAGCAAGAATTTCGATACTAGCCCGTGCCGGGGCGGGTCAATTCTCTGGCGGCTTGGTCAACTTTGCTTGTTCAACGACTTGCCGTGAGGCGAGGGACACAGGCGCAGCTGGCCCGTATCACAACATTATGGCATGTTGTTCCGAACGGACCCTGCCCGGTCTGTACGACTTCGAGATACCTTGGTTGAATTATATGCTCAAGTATCGGTATCATAGTTATGAATTGCCCTTGGGTTGCGTCAGAGATCTAAGGGATATGATTTGGCCCCCCAGTCAACGCTATCCAGTTGACACAAGAGTAACCATCATAGGCAAGATGGGGATTTGGAATTGAGCATGCATGGAGCTCAAAAAGCCCTCGACTCCCACTCACCCACTGCCCTGCATCAGCTGTCATGCTGTTCCAGTGCCGGTGGGTTGACACGCCATTGGCGCAGAAGGACGGTCAACGCCGCCTGATATTGGCATCTTGGTCGTTGAGAGCCCACAAGCGACAAAGTAAATAACACTCCGCAGTACCCCATCCTAATTTTGCTTTTTTCTCCTCAAAGTGAACCCCGAGTATCCGTACACTTCTCGATACGTATCCTTGACGATGCAAGGTAATGTGTGGATCACGATAACTACGTAGTATATGTAGCTGGTAAGGAGTCAAGCGCAATGTATCTACCACATGACCTTCCCAAGCAGCAAACAAGAGCCGGAGAAATAAGCACGAGGCTCTCTGGAGCCGGGGCAGCCGGATAAGGTGACGAGATCCTTCTTGGGTAGGTCGAAACGTGCCTTTCCCATCTTTGCTTTTTCTACTACGTAACTTGGATGTTTCACATACCCGTGAAATTGAGAGGATTGGACTTGTTGCAGGGGTCAACCAACTCGACTTGACAGGTCGTTCGACAAAGCTGAGCGACGGACTTATCCCTTCCGACCTCTCGGAAACGTCCCAACATGAGTGATGATGAAAGCAGCTGACGTTCCTGAGAAACACAGTGGGGCTTCACGTTTAAGAGAAACAACCAAGTCGAAACAAGGCTAGGTGTGGGTTGTCTTCAACTAACATCAAACCTCTCCTTTTCTACCATAGTAAGCTGTAGGCACAAATGCCGAGCAGGGAACTAACGGCCGATTGGGAAAGCATCCGTGATCCGTCAATGAAGCCACACGTTTCATGTGGCAATGAGAACAAGCATTGGGCATTAGCATCGAGCATGGGCCACGAGGCGACGCGAAGACTTGAACCACTCCAGCGGCGCCAAAGAACCCTTGGGCTAGTGCTTGTCCGAGAAGGGAACAGAGCAGGAAGTGCGGGTGAATCTCTCGGGCGTTGGCAGGTCACATCGTGTCTTTCCAACGAGAAGGAAGCGAAGGACGCGAAGGACGCCGAAATCCATGTCGACAGCCGGTCCGAGTGGAGCTCGTACAGTAGCAGACAAGGCGGGCAAAGCAGGCCCGAGGTCCGTCATCACAAGTCATCACAAGAGTCGCTTCTGGCGGTTGGCTTTTGCTACCTAGGCTAGGATTGCGTTATGGATCCTGAGCCAACTGCTGAGAATTGCTTCTTGGTCGAGGTCAACACGGGCCGCGCCTCGACTAGTGAGCATGAATGGGGCTGGTTTTGATGAAGGTGGTTCTTCAGAGAAGCGGGAGTAAGGTAATCAGCTAGGACTAATTTCTAACTGCGTGTTTGGGGCGTCATCCATACCATCAAATATGCCCTGTTTGCAATTAGAACCAGACGCTGGCGTAGGAGGGGGAAGATCTTGGGTTGTGCTCCCAAGAAGCGCACGTATCTGTTCCCGACCCCGACCGTCACGGGTGGCTTGCTTTGGTGAGGAAGACGCGGCCGAGAGAGGCAGGGTAAGCCAGATCACCGATAATGCATAGGGGATGGGGATAAGGCGGGGGGAGAAGACGCTCGGCAGTTTTCGCCATGGCTGATCTTTGCCGTCATGGGGCTCGCTTGTTTCTCAGGCCTCAATCACTTCGTTAGTCGACAACTCTTGACGCCCGAATGATACGAGGCATGAGATGACGAGGGGTCAAGACCCCAAGCCTGGAACAGAGAGGTCAGTGATATCGATGCGGCATGCATATGTCTTGCATTATCAGAACTCATTTTCTTGGGGATAAGGAGACTCGCTCGCAAGTGCCATGAGTGCTCAAGGCATAATCCTGGCTGAACAATCTTGCTCTGAGAGGGCTGACAATCAAACTGAATCCATTCCAAGTGGAGCATCAACAAGGGTTTGAGCAGCGGCCATCTGGGGTACATCACTGGTCATGGACTTATGTACGGGTGCAGGATGTGCCATTGCCGTGCATTCGCTCGTGTCCATGGGCCATATGTTGGCCAGGGGGTAGGCGAGCATCTCTGCGCGCCGAGCCCCCTCGGAGTGGTCTGGACAACCTCTGTGATAGAGTGGCTGTTATTAAGAGCCGCGCAACGTCTCTCATGAACGAGGACTCGAGAGTATTTCAGGAGCCGCGTAACGGGGTACTATTGCAACTCCTCGGTGTCGCCGGCTTCGGTTGACGTGCCCTGGTTGACGTTGACGGTGACATTGGAACCCTTGCCTTGTCTTCGCTTTGCCGGCAACTACCGCACGCTTTTTGACAGCTTCGCCTGCTGAGGAACAACCGAGACAAGGACGATCCGTCAACGTACGCGGTAGCATCCCCGAGATCAGAGGCTTCTGTAGCCATTCTGCCGCCCCTGGGCGAGAGTGGTACGTGCATTGCTTGCTCAGAGCTATCGTAGGGACCAAGCCCCAGCCTGTTGGACCTGTCGTCGGCTCTGCCAAGCGTCTTCGGAAGCTTTCCAGCCGTGTCGATGCCTGGAATAATACTCGGTGCCTCGTACGTAGCCAGGAGCCCACTTCTACTTCTGGGTCATTTCGTACTCGTCGTTGCTTGCCACAAGATCAGTGAGCCGGTGCATTTCCAACCTCTGTCAATATTACTGTGGTCGGCATATGTCACGCCATGGCCAGTGGAAAAACCGTTGAAAGTAGGATGGAAAAGCAAGAGGGCGGAGAAGCAGGGAACTCCCATGTTGTAGCGGCATGTGTCTGGCGTATCTGACGATGGTGATTCCTCCCGCGCATCGACAGCTCCAACTCCAACGTGACCCTTTGGGGCTTGGAGGATGGGCTCTTCACGGCCCAGGTCTGGGATACGATGCCCGCAAGGAGAGGAAATTGCAGGTCCCAAAAGAGCACGAAAAGCCTGGACCTCCTATTCGATCACTCAAAGTGAGGCCAGGACCATCCCAGGAACCGTCCAGGGCCGATATTGCGGCGCTACAGGGGATCCCGGGGGCTGCATTAGCTTTCCCGGGGAGGGCTCTTTAGCTTGACTAGCGAGTGGGTGCGGTGCGGTACATAGAGAGGTTGCCCAGGGCTCCTCAGTTGATGGGCATGAGGTCGTCACCGAGAAACACGCAGATGAGGTTGTTGATGGATGATTCCTGGCCGAAAGCAGGAGGTTCCTGCCTGTTCTCACGCCTCTTTATATTGCCTGCCTCAGGCATCACATCACACCCAAGTCTGGTGATTGGGAAGGTTACAGTGCACCTCACTTTCCATTTCTGGGCGGCCACTAAATTAACGTTGTTTCAACATCCACCTTCTTCTGCATCTCTTCAACTTGAGCACAATCATCAACAAATCACTTTTCTCTCTCTTTTCGCGGTGCCTGCGGGCTCATTCCCGAGTGCCAGGATGTCAAGAGGGAATTGCAGACCCTGGCCTGCCCCATCACTTTCACTTCACATTCGACTAGCCAAGAATGGGTTTCCTTTTGGTCGACCGGCTAGGCCAGGCCAAGCTAGACCCCTCTTCGGGCGAGTCGAATCCAGAGAGGTGCTGACTGGGCTAAGGAGAAGAGGAAAGGAATGGTCCAAAGTCGCCGACGAGGATGGAAACAAGACAAGCCAATCCGGAGCTGGCACCAGGCTTATGGAGAGCCGTTGGCTGGCATTGTTCTTCTCTCTCGGCCGCTCTTGAGCCGTGTGTCTGGGGTTGGGGTATGAGACACCTTCACGTCCAACCATCAGCCTCTCGTCTCTGCCAGTATCAGACATCCGTCCCCTTTTCGACACGCCTCGTCCGGCCGGCCCTGACTCTTGCCATTCATTACCACAGACAGAGCATCCCATCTCCGCGACCGCCACCCTCCATCTTCCATCGTCAGCCAAGTGAGCAAGCCTCGTCGACCCTTAATCAAAGAAAGCCAGGCCCGTCCTCTCGGGCCTCCGGCCTCGCTCCACCCTCCCGTCGCCTAACACTCCCGCCTTTCCCTTTTCCGCTCCATATCCACAAGCCCCCCATGCCATTATCGTAACCCCATGTTGGGTGTCGTCTCCTCAGCCGCGAGAGCACTGCCGGTACGTACCTTGGACGTGCTTGCTCGCCGCTGTCAACTGAGCTCTCACCTGCAAGGCTTTGCCTTCTTCTCTCTAGACCCTGGCGTTGTTGAGGCCCTCTCAGGTGAACGCCTCACGACCAAGTGGATACTTAACAGGGACCTGGTCTTCTGCGCCCGCGTGTGCTCCGATCACTTTTTGGCACCTGAGGGACAAACCCGCGTCACTGTCCTTGGACCCCTCGAGATTCTTGATTGTCCTTCAGACGACTCTTCTCCTTTTCCTGCTTTCGCGCTCGCCTCTCCTTGTATTGTTTCGCTTTGGCCCTGGATTGGTGCTTTTGCCGGTGCTGGTGCTGGCTTTTGATGCTCCTCCGACTCTCCCGCTTTGCGCTCGTCTACCCCACGACATCCATCTAACTAACTGCCCTTCGTTTGCTTTCCCTCATCATCTATCCAGTCCAGTCAACTCCTCGACTCGAGGTCATGACACTCCGATCTTGGTAATTGCGAGAGTGAGTGACGAGGTTGGACTATTGACGCTATTGCTTTGTGTTTCTCATTGTACGTTCAGCCGGGCCGTCCCGTGGACCGTGATTCCACCGGCGCAAGTCCCAACCCTCTTCTTGCTGTTGTCCATGTCTTTTCGTCCTCTTTTTGCGATCCCCACGATCTTCACGCGCGTCCTCCGATTCTCGATCCATTCCTTCGCCTCAAACCTTGATTAGCTGACTAGTCTCTGGCTGCAGCTTGCGAATTGTTCTTGCGTATTCTATAACGACTTGGTGGACGGCGACATCCAGCTTTGCTTCAGTTCCGACTCCAATAAGCTCCATTCAGTGCCCGTACACGACCACCTCCACAACTCAGCTTGCCACCACGCATTGGCCTTGTCTTCGCCCCTCCGATCTACGGTAGCTTTCCACGACCAAATCGCCTCTCATTAACTTGGCACGGGGCCTACCGTTGACTTGGGTCCCCTATACTTGATATAAAATATCTTTCTTTCCTCGAGGTGCGTCGTCATCTCCAATCGCTGCCATTTGTCCATGGCAGCGAGTTCACACATCAAACCATCCAAGACTAACTTGTTCATGTGACAGAGGCCACTTTTTCACTTCACTTAAACCTCATTTTCTCTTTTCAAGCTCAGCTTACGCGATGTAAGTGGTTATAGTTTGATGCCTCTATTCACCCTTCTGGTGGCTGACGTCGAGCCTGTTACAGCACTTGGGCTCCTGTAACAGCCCCTAGTGACAACTTACGGCCTTGTTCTTCAATAACAGCTTTACGTGCACAGGTTTGCACTGGAGGATCGACGAGTGCAACCAGTTTGGCGGGTTTGGACCGACACTCCCGTCGTCAGCGACTTTACATGAGAGTCGGCCGATGACTACCAGTATCAATTGCTTCACACTCAGATCGTGAAACCACGTTCACTTCTTCAATATGGGTGTGTGGGAGACCGACGACGAGTATCTCAGCGGCCCGGCTGCCACCTCTCTGCCGACCCCTCATGATACACCATACCGCACACCTTCACGAACATCAAGAAAATCCCGGCGTTCAATCACGCCTCCTGGAAAGGGGGTCTCGCCTCCGCCACTACCAAACGACATGGCCTCCAAACGCTCATCTCGGGATGTCACCACAGACGAGAGCATCAGTATCCTTGACCCTCGACGATTCACTCCCACATTGCATGCCAATCTGGTTTCTGAGATATTGGCTCTTCGAAGAGACCAGGAGGAAAAGTTCAAACAGATCGAGATTCTCGAGACATCTCTCCATGCTGCAAGAGAGGAAAGGGAGACGCTGAGACAAGATCTTACCGAGACAGGAAAGGAAAGCAGATCCCTCAAGCGCCAACTATCGCTCCTTGAGGGCGGAACATCATCTGCTTTGGGTGAACTGGCTCGAGAAAGAGATGACGCAGTTGAATCAGTATCTGATACCAGGAAACGACTAGAGGCCGCGCAAAAGAAGATCCGAAGCCAAGAGGAGGACTCGCAAAGGGTCCATGAACTCTGGGCACAGGAGAAGGACGGCTGGGAAGATGAGAGACGCAAATTCGAGCGCCGAATCCACGTTGCAGAAAGCCGCCTGAAGACCATTCTTGACGAGGTTGCGGCATATCAACAGGCTCAGATGAACAATGCGGCCAACAACGGAACCGGCCCAGGCCATGAGAGCGAAGTTGAGGAAAGCGGTCGAGAAAACGATGCTGCAAGCGTGAGGACCATGAGCATGACCAATAGTGTCCGGTTTTCCATAATGAGTGGCCCTGGCATGGCCAAGCTGAACGGCAACTCGCTTGCTGATGAGCTCAACTTTGACGACGACGACGATGAGATGAGCGATCTGGATGGCCGTGAGAGTGCTATGTCGAATCACGCAACATCTTTTCATGTGCGCAACTTCAGCCGCGACAGCGTGTTGCATCGCCTACACGGTCGTAACCAAAGCTTGGAGAGTATCAAACGACCGGGAAGCGTAGCACGTGGCAGACTCTTCAAGAACCAGGCGGTGCTTGAAGCTCTGGAGGGCGAAGATGGCGAGGACGAGGAGGAACCGCACCCTCCAGCTCCAAAGGTTTCGTACACCGACACGGGCATCCAGTACTCGCCGCCTCCCTCGCCCAAGCTCCCTCCCGCGAAGCCCGCTACTCCAGAGCCACCTGTTCGCGCCAAGTCACCAGAAGTTGAGTGCTCGCCACGGGCAGATGGTGAGATCGAGGCGAACCAGCGCCGAAAGCGAGTTCACATCAATCGTCCTCTTAGCATTGAACCACCCACGCCCAGACGTCTCATGATCTCTGCCGCTGCTCAGACAATGGAAGAGCCCCTGACACCTCCAAAGACGCCAAAGTCACCTACTCGCCCTCCACCACCACCACCCCCCCCAGCAGTAGAACCGCCTGTCGAGAAGAAGCCTGTGATGATCACATCGTCGACACAGACCGACGCACTGCCTGTCCGCGAGCCCTCACCTGTCCCCCCTCCATCTCCTCCACCCTTGGCAATCCCGAGCATCAGTGTTCACCCTCCCACCAGTCGTCCCAACACACCTCGTGAGCCGCGGCTGCCGCAATACTTCAAGGACTTTGGCTGCCAAGTCAACCTGTCTTCACCAGTTTCGACGACTGAGGCCGGAGTTCAGACAGAAGGCATCCAAACGGATAAGCGGCTGGCCTTGCTTCCGCCCCATCTTCAACCCTCTGCCATCTCCTCGCGCCCTTCATCTCCAAACCCAAGTCCTGCCAATGAATCTGCCAAGAACTTTACACCTGTTCCAGGCAACGTTCCACCACGAAACCCTCGCCGGCTGACAAAGCGAAGCCTGAGCGACCTGCCCTCATCCCCAATCTCAGTTGCCGACGATGACACCCTTCACGACGCTTATCCTGGAAACAATGACGATGGCCCTCTGTCGAGCCAGAGGGCGCCTGTGCGGAGGCCTCATCGCTTCAGTAGCCTGTTTGCTGGCTTCGATGGTGGAAGCTCTGACGAGGCAGACGAGTTTGGAGACGTTGAGATGAGCGACTCTGAGTATCGGACAGCCTTGTCTGCACCCCGACCAAAGTCCATCTCGAGTCGCCCCGGCAAACGCAGCTCAACAGGCACGACTGGGACCAATGGTACAATCCCAACATCTCCTGAGCAAATCACGATGCGCCAGGGACCACGAGTGGCAGCAGAGCTTCATCATGCTTACCGTACTGCTGATAAGGATGGCATTGGTCGAATGTCTTCGAGCAAGTCTGGTAGATCCTACGAGAAGGGGCCCGCCGGCATGTCATCTAATCGTGCCAGTGTGATGCGGAAGGCGGCCATGATTCAGAATGGTATCGCAAGTCATCAGGGGCGGTCTCGGAGCCCAAGCCTGCCTGAATCCAATAACCCACCATTTCCGATCCCGACCCGAGCTAGCTCGCGGAAGCTTCCATTTAGTGCGAGCGCCCCAAGTGACGGACAGAGAAGCCCAACCAGAGGAGACACCTTCCAGCGCCGAGGCTCCGGTCGTGTGTACCGCGCGAGCAGCATCAGAAAGGTTCGCTCTGCTGCTGCTTTGCCACGCAACCAGCGGCACCGTCGACGAGGAAGTCGCTCTCCCCCTCCGTTGTCTCCGTCTACGGAGGCACCAGAGAGCCCAAGCCTCCCCCCTCTACCACGGAACGATATCACAACTCCCCGTACTCGAGTCCGACATAGCGGACAGTTCAGGCATCAACACAAGCTTTCAACTAACACGGACAACACTTTCAACACGTTTAACACGTTCAATACTGCCAACACTGGTAGTACCGACCCACCACCATTCATGTCCAGCAGTGCCCAGAGCACTGGTGTAGTGGATGCCATTGCACAGGCCATGGTTGGTGAGTGGATGTTCAAGTACGTCCGCAGAAGAAAGTCGTTTGGCGTGCCAGAAAGCAACGGCAAGGACGACACTGGCAACGACCGGCACAAGAGATGGGTCTGGCTCGCGCCGTATGAAAGGGCCATCCTCTGGAGCAGCAAGCAGCCGTCCTCGGGCAGTGCCTTGATGGGCAAGACTGGCCGAAAACGTAAGTTGCTATCCATCGCTCTCCCGAACCTCGAATCGCTGACGAAATCAGTGACGATCCAATCTGTGCTGGATGTCAAGGACGACAACGCCGCGCCCAAGGGCATGGCTCCAGTCTTTAACCGATCAATTCTCATTCTCACGCCACAGAGAGCCTTGAAGTTTACAGCAGTATCTGCCGATCGACATTATATCTGGTTGACGGCCCTGTCATTCCTAGCGCATTCATCCCAGGCAGTGCCCGAGATTATTTCAGCGCCGCCGCCGATTCAACAAACGCCGCTGCCCGAGTTTGAAGCGCCCCCAGCCAAGATGAAGCGTGGGGGTATCAGAGACTCGATCCGTCTCGCCAAGGGCCGCACGGCAGCTCCTAGGCCTGGACCACCGAGCATCCCTAGCATCCCCAGTATCCCGAGCGCACCGTCTTCGCAGATGGGCGATGTAACGAGTTTCCCAATCGCAGAATCCGTGGGTGGCTTCTCAAGCTCGGCAGGCGGCTTCTCGAGCAACCACTCGCGCGATGATTCGAGAGATGCGGCAGAGCCTCCCTTCATTCCACGCTTCCATGATCGGAACCAAGCCATGGTTCATGGACGTAAGCGAAGCAACACGGGTGGTCACGTACCGCCGCCGCTCTCCTTCCGGGGCTTCTCTGGGCCTATCGGCGGTGTTGGCCAGCATCAGTCAACCAACAGCACAGCCGGCAACAGCACTGGAACCGCAGGCTCTTCAGACATTTACCAAGCATCGAGCACCGGCACTGGAACTGGAACCGGAACCGGAACTTGGGGCATGAGCCAGGCGGGGTCGGGGCGCACCTCGGAGGCATCATCTCGGCCCGGCAACTTCTTTGATGCCATTGGAACTGTGCGGATGGAGGCCTTCATCAGCCCTCTAGCATTCTCGCAATTCAGCGATTACCCGGATGAGAATGACGAGTTTCGCCATTCTCTCCGGAGGCGTAGCAAGGAACAAAGGCGACGACAAAGCCGGAGCCGACACAGGGACAGCTACCACTCTCGTGGCACCCGTGGAGGATTTGACGACTATTATCATGGAAGCAGAACCGCCGGCGAGGAGGACTACTTCCGTGACGATCCTTTCAAAGGATTCTAAGATGTAAGGGGTTCAGCAGGGACGGCATGACGGCCGCGATCACATTCATTTTCATTTCCTTGAATCTTGACAAGCACGTTGGATAAGGACGGGTCACAACGGATATTATACCCTTTTTGTATATTTACTTTGGGATTGGTTTGGGAACTGGGCTTGGAACGACCCAGCCAACACTCGCTACAGGCGCGGAGTTTTGGAGTTTCTTTTTTTATCTGAGCAGGGACAACAGGATTCAAAAGTCGAAAGAAATGGACGGTGGACGGTTCAGAACAGCTCGACGATGGAGGTTCGGGTCGAGTTTACTAGTGGCAGAGGATAGTTGTCATGGATGGATCCTATAAGGATGCCACTACAAGTTGGAGCTACTACAAGAGACTCACGGTCATTGACCGCAACCTTCTAGTTCCTATACAAGGTCTTTTTTGATTATATATATTGCGATGGATACCTAGATTGAACTTAGATAGCCGGTAGATAGAGAATCAAATGAAGTAAAACTATTTCAACTGCCTGCTTGTTCTGGATGCGGCCTCGAGTTTTTGCTTCTTTTGCAAAGTTTGTGTAGTTCCGAACCAAGATGCTGTGTGTATATCGTATGGCAGCTATTGTGAGTGGCCTTTTTATTCTCTATTGCTCGTGTGAGGAGATGTCCATCGTTGCCCCACCATCTTGGGACCTGAATTTTCCCATCCATTCCACTACCCCGCGATCTGAGCTCTCAAAGCTTCACCCACCTCCACCAACCTATAGATATCCCTTCACTATCCATTCTCTCTCTTCGTCGTCGTTTTATACAAGCAGAAGTTTTAGTATCGCCACCGTCCTCCACACGCGCATCCTCCCATCGACTATCATCGTCGCTACCATGGACGCCTCCGAGACCCTCGAGCAGGTCCAGGCACGGCACCGCCGTGAGCTCAAGGACTTGCAAGGACGCATAACGGGAAAGAAGAAGAACGCGACAAAGAAGACGCGCAAGGGTGTCAATGACGAGTGTGCCGAGATGGAGCGGAGCCTACGCGAGAAGCATGCCGCCGAGCTGGCTGCGCTGAACCCCGCGAAGCCGGACGAGGAAGACCAAGAACCGGAGGAGGAGGTCACAGTGACGGAGAATAAGCCCGGGGAAGAAAAGCTCGTAGCGGAAACTGCAAAGCTGAGTGTGTCGGAGCCAGCACAGCAACAGCAGCAACAGCAGCCAGGCAAGAAGCGCAACCGCCAAAAGGAGCGCCTGGCAAGGCGTGCCGCCGAGCAGGAGTCGGCGGCGCAGCGTGCCGAGGAAGAGGCAGCGAATATGACGGATCACCGGGCAAAGGAGAGCGAGTTTATGAAGACGACGTTTGAGAAGCACGGGTTGGTCGAGAAGGATATTGCACCAGATGGCCACTGCCTGTTCTCGGCCGTGGCGGACCAACTGGGTCAGCATGATATCCCCCTCGGAGCGGGCGACGGCGAGAAGGAACCGGCCTACAAGACGGTGCGCCGAGCAGCTACGACGTACATGTTGGAGCACGGTGATGACTTTGCGCCATTCCTGGAAGAGGATCTTGGGGGCTATGCTCGCAAGATGCGGGATACTGCCGAATGGGGCGGACAACTGGAGCTCATGGCACTGGCACGACAGTACAAGGCCGAGATCTGCGTGGTACAGGACGGTCGTCTCGAACGCATTGGCGAAGACGAGGGCGCAGCATCGGGCAAGACGCTGTGGCTGGCATACTACCGGCACGGCTACGGCTTGGGAGAGCACTACAACTCACTCCGGAAAGCGCCATGATGAGATCAGAGAGCAAAGGGAATCACGTTTCTGTACACACACTGCAACAACGACGAATCATGTAGGGTGGTTGTTTGGTATCAAGTCATAAAGAGAGAAGCGGCGGGCGAAGTGCTCAGTTGGCTATCGACTCCACACCGAGATAAAGTCGAGGACGGCGCCGTCTTCACCGGTGCCGGCCTTGTGCGTCCGCGGAGGTTTGATGAGGCTCAGCCGTTGTAGGGCGTCAGCCCAAGGTTTTGGACTCGGGTCATCGCGGACGGTGCCGTCGTCGTTGTATGCGATCTCCTCGCCTGGGGCCGACAGGAGGGCCTCATAGAGCTCCGGAGATACGCCCCATGGGGGTCCGTTAGCGGACATGGGCTTTGTCGAAGGCCACTCGAGACAGACGAGTCGGCCGTCATGGGCAAGCAGATCCGTCATGCGCTTGGCCCATCGCGGCCTTGCTTCCCGAGGCAGCGCGCAGAGAAACTGAAGAGTTAGTCGGGTTGCTTGAAGAGGAGTGAAATCATATAGGATCTCGAGGAAGACTGGGGAGACATGGTATTACCGTATAGTCATAGATGAGATCGAACTTGACGTCGGTGCCAATGGGCTTGACCCAGTCCTCACTGAAGAAGTCACCCGTCACCCAGTGAATTTTGCCCTTGTCCAACCCGTCCACAGCCCTGTATAGACCCTCAGCTTCGGCATGCTTCTGATTTTTTATAGCCTCTTCCTTTGCGGCTGCGCTGTAGTCGAGTCCCCATACGTCGTAGCCCCATGAGCTTAGAAGCAAAACATCATGACCGCGACCGCAACCAGGAACCAGGGCCGTCTTCTTGCGAACAGCACCTACTGAGTCGCGGAGAAGCTGACCGCGGTGGTCATGATGCTGAGAAGGCGGTACAAGATCGGGGCGCTGGGCGAGGAGGTCGTGCAGGGCTATTGAAGCGCTGCCGCGATCCCAAGGTGTGCGAGCTTCCCGCCAGCAGTTGTCCCAGCGGGAGCCATGGTCCGAAAAGGGTACGGAGGCGAATCGCGCCTCGAGAGGATTTTCTGTGGTCATTGGCGACGAGGAAGTGGTGTATGGCGGTCTCGTATGGTGGAGGATCAATCTGGGAGGGAGTCGGTCGAGTGCGAAAGCTCTTGATCAGGAACTCTAGCGTGCTAAACAGAGATGAGGGGGAGGGTCGGGTCGGGCGATGGATCGGCTCGGATGGTGGGGTATGATGAAGCTGGACGATGACGGAATGGATGGATCGTTTGCGGGGGGAGAATGAGACTGAAGACGGCTAGGACGGAAGCTATAGATAAGCGTGATATATCTAATGATGAGAGGAATTGCTGCGATTAGGTCATGGGTGTAGACGATGATGGAGTTGCTAGATGAGAAAGTGAGGGAAATCAGGACATTTGTGGTGGTCGCGTGCTTGTTCGAGCTCGGAAGGAAGGCGAATCTCAGTCACGGACATCCGGAGTGCCTGCCCTAGTTGCGACGCTAGCTGTTTCCTTGGCAGGAGCCACGACCGTCTCGGTAGAGAAGGGGCGCCTCTCGTAGTTGAAACTGGCTCTGTATCTATCTATTGGTATCCATCACATCTCAACATTCATCTATAGATCAACAATCTCTCCTCGTTTACATCTCCGAACAAACCTCGAATCTCCATCGGAAGCAGCAAGTGACCGGACTGTGGGGGACTCGACGCACTACTATTTGCTATGATTGGTGCGTTGATGACACGAGCAGGCGAGTTACAGTCAATATCATGAAACAGAGCCAAGGCATGATGTCTCTGACCGCACTTGATCACCGACTTGGTGTCACTCTGAGAGGTCACACAGAGCGCGTGAGGACAAATACACGACATGACAGCTGCAGCACTGATTGTTTGCAGCCGATATCTGCTGTGTGACTAACAAGAAGTCTGTTTCTCTTCCGTTTACGATGCCTACAGCGATCCACTACTGTGTCCTCGAGTCTCCATCACTGCCTCTTGCATTGTCACTTCCTTCATAGGCCGCCTCAAAGTCCTTGCGAAAATCATCAGCCATTTGCCGCACCACGGTCTTCAGAGCGGCCATGTCACGGGGTCCATCTTCGCCCGTCACGCCCTGGGCTGGCTTGCTATCCTCTGGCAGGAGACTCCAGAGAAACTTGACCAAGAGTTCTTCAGGCCCCTTTGATGTATTCGTATCCGCGCTCGACTTGTCCGTTGAACTCGCATCGTCGGGCTCGGGCGTGGACCCTCGTGAGCGGTTGAACAGCCGATCAAATCGATCCTTGGTGTTGGCAACGGTGTTGACAGCAAATACTTTGAACTTCTTTCCTCTGGTTCCAAACTTAGTACCAGAGGATATCCTTGGTTGCTTTGACCTGTCGGAGAAACGCGATGTCGATGAACTCGGGTTCTCTTGGCTCCCTAGAGGCTCTTGGGCAGATTGTTCGACTGACGCTTCAGAGGCCGAAACCTGGGCACCAACTAAAGACGTTGGCTCGGCACTTTCTTTCACGCTGTTTTCTGATCTTGCCATGAGTGATTCGAGCCGGGCAGTTGAGAAGTTGCACATGGCCTTGACGAAGGCATTCGCCTCCCGTGATAGCTTCATCTCCCCCTCGCACATTTCATACGCCGGCAGCTGGACGAAATCTTCCATGAGCTTGACTGTCCTGAGCACCTCATCCTTGGAAGATCTGAACCATTCTTTGTGCCCGCCTCCGCACTGCTCGCACCCTAGAACCTCAATGTTCTGGTGGCGGAGGATGACTTGGACAAGCCTCTCTGCCTTTGAAGCGCCGGCAAAGCGTCCTGAGCTTGTCTCATGAAGGACCTTCGTGTGCTTGCTATAACAGTTCCCAGGCTGCCCAAGACGCTCGTAGACACTCGTCCTGGTCCATCCAATCTTGAAGAGGCCAGGGGTCCCCGTATGCTCCAGAACGTACACCACCCCCTCTTCAAGCTGCTGGGGCGTGAGATGTTTGTGCAGTTCCCTGATAACTGGGGAGTCATCTCGCAGCGAACCCTTGCGCTGCAAGGTGGAGATGAGGCCAAGGCCAACGACTCTGTCGTCCTGGGTAGCCCCCTTTCCACCGATATTTGTCGTGCTGGTTTCTTCGCTCACTGCGATAGCCATGGTTGAAACATGCTCGACAGCAACTTCTTCTGTGGTGGGCTGTTGGCTCTCTTGCGGGGGTTCTCGACTGGAGATGGCCATGGCTGAGAAGTTCTCCAAGATGGTCTCTGAGGTGTCACTAGTCGACTTTTCCGGGTCGGTGGTGATTATCATTGCTGAGATGCGCTTAGAAACCACCTCTACAGTGTCGAGCCGCTCAGTTTCCTCGGTGAACCTGAGACTTGCTGTGGTTGACCTGGTTGGCGTCGACTGAACGAAGCTCCCCGCTACATCATAGCTGGGGCTCTTGTTCGGGGTTGTAGGCCTATCGTCCATGGAAAAAGGGCTAGAGAAGGGCGTGATATCCGTCCCGGAGGGAAAATCGATCGAGCTGCGTTGCTCTGGCGTGCCGGGCACCGAACTCTCAGATGAAGAGCAAGCGGCGTCGAGGGACCGCTCCATCTTCCAACTGCGGTATCGTTCGAAGGCAGCTTTGCGATGAATACCACAGTGGATGTATTCTAACAAGTTCTCAAGCTTGTAGTAGAAGTCTTCATTGTCCGGAAAGTATTCCCTGTTAGCAAGGTCGGCCCATAATGAGGTTGCTCGGGGCCGTTTGTCTGCTGCGATCGGATTACTGCACTTGACTCCATCCTGATTCTTGGCTCTGCAGCGACAGAAATCGGGATTTTCCAAAGACGGCAAGAAATAGATAAGAGATGCGAGGTCTTCTAGAGCTGTCGGCGTGGGGTCATTCATGATGGCGATGTGGTATTCAGCGAATTGACACAAGTTGAAGCAACTCAACCAAGCCTTGTAGGATGGCGTTGAGGTATTAAGAGCAAAGACACGAGTGGCCGGGACGCGGACGGCAACTCTGAAGCTGAGACTCGATCTGGGTACCTCGTCAGTTCCCTGCACTCACTATGCAGTTGGTTATTCGTGCATAGTGCCCCCTGTGTTTGAGGAACATGCAGTTGGTTGTGCTACATGCGGCGACTAGTCCAGATGAGGAACGGATCCCCCAAAGCTGAAGCCTCGCGCATGATCATGACGGGTTGAAAATGGTTTCCCCGGAAGGGCTGACGAGTTCTTGGCTAAAAGACTATGTTGCTGTGTGTATGCGTATGCCGGCTACACGCCGCCGCCATGCATTAGGTGAGACATGGACTGTCTTCAACACCACCCCCTCTCCCCCTCGGGAGGGTTGCAACCACCACCAATTCCAGCTCATATGGGGTTTTCGGTGAGGATGTTGACGTGGGGGGTTGTTGAAAAAGCAAATGGGGACTTTTGTGTCGACTCAGGAGTTGCTGTGTAACGTCGGACCCCCCACAGCCGACCACCCCCACAACCGACCACTTTTTTTCCACCATCACGCCGCACATTGAGACCGCGTTTTCTCGCGCAATATTGAAGCTATCGCCAAACCGACTTTTGCATCGTATTCGTCATGCCTGAATGGACCGAAGAGAATATGCAAGATGCGTTGCAGATGTACGCAGACGGCGTCTCGATGAATAAGGCCGCCGACGCGTATGGGATACCGCGCTCCACCTTCAAGGGACGAATTCACGGCTGTAACCCGCGAAAAAAAGCCCTCGAGGCCCGGCAAAAGCTTACGCCACGGCAGGAAAGGCGCCTCCGTGACTGGATTCTTATCCAGCACGACCTAGGCTGCCCTGTTTCTCATACGCAAGTCAGAGACTTCGCCGGCAAGGTTGCCCAACGTAACGGGTTTCAAGATGGCATCGGAAAACACTGGCTTGAGGGTTTTATGACTCGTTTTCCGGACGTTAAGACACTCAAAGGTAAGAAGATTGACTCTGCTCGTTATGACGGCGCTTCTACTGAACTGATCAAGGCGTTCTTTATGTTGTTAATGATGCCGCCGGTCAAGAAGATCAAGCAGAAGCAACGATACAACATGGACGAAGTCGGGATGATGGAAGGGATAGGACTCAACGGTCTGGTCCTCGGTCGAACAGAGAAGAAGTCGGCGCTTTTGAAACAGCCTGGTTCGAGGTTTTGGATTTCAATTCTCGAGTGTATCTCGGCAACAGGGAGAGGGTTGAAGCCTCTAGTGATCTTTAAAGGAAGATTAGTTCAACAACAATGGTTCCCTTATAATATTGACTTCCTTGAAGATTAGAACTTCACAACCTCTGAGAAAGGCTAGACGAATAACGAAATCGCGTTGCGATGGCTTCGTAACGTGTTTATCCCGGAGACGGCGCCCAAGGACCCCAGAGAAACAAGACTCCTTATTATTAACGGCCACGGCAGTCATATGACTGAAGAATTCCTGTTCGAGTGTTATGATAATAACATGTTTCTTCTATTTCTTCTTCCTCACTCTTCTCACGTCCTCTAACCCCTTAACGTTGCCGTCTTTGGCCCCCTGAAGAACGCATACCGTCGACTTCTTTCTGACCTCGCCTCCCTCGCAGATACAACACCAATTGGCAAGATAACCTTCCTCGTCAACTATCATAAGGCACGACTACAGGCCATCACCAAAGACAATATCATAGCAGGCTGGAAGGCATTAGGATTATGGCCAGTCAACATAGCCCGGGTCCTGATGAACCCGATGGTCACACAGACGCCTGAGAGGCCTAAGACACCGCCGCCGCCCGCAGAAAGCCCTTCAGAGTGTCCTATAAGGACCCCTCGCTCATCGGCACAAGTGAAAACCGTACTAAACCTCATCTCGTTGACGTCTAAGATCCCTCCGGTTATCTAGCTACTTATGAGGAAAATAGGGCATCATCTTAAGGATCATAGGGTCACAATGGAGATACAGGCAAAGGAAATAACGTTATNNAGACCAAAGAAGAGGAAAAAAGTCATTCCTAACGGCCATGCTGAGTTTGCAAAGGTCCCTGCGATTAAGAAGGCTCGTAAAACGATGCTTAAGATCATACAGCCGCGCAAGACCGCAATGAGGGTTTCTAAGATAAAACAAGCTAATCTAGAGCATACATTCCATCTCAACCTTCATTAGTGCAAAAAATTAGCTTAATACGACTTTACGTTATTGCTTATTTAATGATCATCGCGATCGCATGACCTTGGTGTTGTTGCGCGAAAAAGTGGTCGGTTGTGGGGGGTCCGACGTTAGTGTTTCGCTGCAACTATGTTGTTTCTGACGCCGCATGGTTCATGTCACGCGTAAGTATGGTTCTAGTAACGACCCCTGATAGTAAGGCGCAAGTGCAGGGGCAGATGATGAGGAATAGTAGGTAGCATATCAGGTCTATTTATCCGCGTATTCAAGTAACTCGCGGCACAGACACTCGACTGCATGCTCCACAGAACGGGGTGGTGGTGGTGGTTATCGCGAAACCGAAGCATAAGCATAAGCGAAGCAATGTCAGAGGCATCACGAGATTCGTAGATGCCCTGGCCTGACTAGATTCACCGGTTTATGTGTCATGGCATGCAGCCTTGCGAATGGATGCAGTTGGTGGTGGGTGGGTAAGAAACGGAGGTACCTCGCCAAGGGAGGATCCATGACTTGGCCATCGAGATCCGGGCACATTGATGCATCCATGGCGAGACCAAATGTTGGGTAGCAGCAGAGAGCGTCAAGTTGATCAAAAGGAAGACGGCTTGCATTATTATGGTACCAAAGGTAGATATATCCTATCTATCCAGACCAGATATGCCAGATGCAGCTAGCTTTTGTTTCCTCCAAACAAGATAACGATAAATAATAGTTCCAGCTTTGCTTGCTTGCCATGACCCGTGGTATATTCCATGTCCGACCGTCCCAAATACCGGCGACACAGATTTAAACAGTGAAAAAAAAAGCCAACAAATAAATACGGGTCATAACCCCCCGTTTTTGACCCCAAGTGCGCCGAAACCCCAGATCGCCAGAAAAAAGAAAAAAGTGCGTAGTCAAAAACAGGTGATGATCATGTTTCGTCGTTGCGGGATTAGGAAGCCGAGAGAGAAAAGGAAAATTCTGATGCGAGGCCGCTCTCGCTCCGCATCCCGAGGTAAGAAGGGGAAGGCCGCATTATTTCCACCGAGCAGAGCTCGACAATGTTCATATCATGATCCACCGAACGAACGCCCATGATCCCGGCCCGACAAGAGGAAAAGGACCGGATTTCGGAGTCCCCACAAGCGCTGCTGCTGCTCCTGCGGGTTCCTTTTATGGAACCACCACTTGGATGATGGGATGGGTGCTGCAGAGAAAGAAGCGAAGAAGCCGAGACGAGAAAGCACGATAAGCTCGTGCTGATGGTGATTGGCAACAAGAGTCCAAGACGTGATAGCGAAACATGCCACCAACCGAGGCCGACATGGGGATGGGATGGGGTCTAGGCCGCCGATGGTGACATGGGATGGTGATTGGTCAGAGTCAACCCATGTCGATGGATGGCTTCTCTCTTTGCTCGCCCCATGCATGGAATGGAAGCCTTGCGTGCTTTGCTTGGCTCAGCTTGGGAGACTCGAGTGATTGCTGAAAAGTCTAGATGCCGCACTCTTCAAAGTCGCGCACCATGATGGCCATCTGCGCTCGCTTGGCCGCCTCGGCGACGAGGTTGAAGTCCTTGAGGAAGGCGTCGGTAG
>SSHR01000782.1:0-12089 GCA_006518225.1 Fusarium neocosmosporiellum | reverse complement strand
CCCTAGTATTACTTTAAAGCTTTAAGGCTACTAGCCTATATACTAGGCGGTATAAAATAGCTATCTTAAAGCTAATAAAATTAATCTTAAAGTTTAAGTTAAATAGAGATTAATACTAAGGATAAAAATAATTAAAGGCTATTAATTATTACCTCTACTAGGTTTAACTAGAATAACCTTATTATAATAATATATCTTCCTAAGAATAGCGCTAAGAGAACTATAAAGTAGTTACTTAATATGCCCTTTCGTATACTCGCCTATTTAGCTATATATTTTATTAAAGCTTAATAATAAGTTAGGCAATAAATTAGGTAGATATTAACCTAGTAGAGAACTACTTAGGGGTATATTACCTATAGGGAATATAAATCCTTTATTTAATATATCTCTTTTTATTTAATCTTAAGTAATAATCTTCGCTAAGTTATTACTAAGTTATTTATAGGCTTAAGATTAAATATATAGCTTATAATCTTACTCTTCTATATATTTTATATAATAGATCTATAACTTATCTAGGTATTACTATATCTTTAGCTATATATCTTAGAGACTTATACCCTCTTAGCGAGCGATATAAAACCATAACTTAAGCGAGTAATAACCCACCTTAATATAGCCCTAATATATCTCTCCCTTAAATATTATCTCTTCTACTAAATTATCCTAGTCTATATTATATACCTAAACCTAGTAAGGATTAAGTTTATTATTCTTATCCTACTTAGGCGAATTAGGGATTAATTTAATAAAAATAATAATAAAGGTACTTTATAAGATTCCCATAGGTAAGAGATTACCTTTATCTTATATATATTCTTTAAATTATCTATTAAGTGGTTAATATATCTATTAATCCTAAATTAGATAAATTATAATTTACTTTTAGAAGTCTTTATCTTCGGCTAAGTTATTATTAGTATAAAGGGTAAGCCAATCTTTAGTTACGAGATATATTAAGCGAGGTCAATTGCCTTAACAATGGATGCTAAAAATAGTTATATCTCCTATATTCCTCTTAGTAGAGGGCAGCTGGCTATCTATAATCCTGCCCCACTATGATGCCTAGTCATAGCCGTATTTCCTATTGACCTCTCTGGACCTATAATAGATGAAACCTTATTGTTCTTTTGTATCGAGAATGTGCTGGATCTAAGCTAGTAGCGCGGGGGAGACTCATTTCTAGATAGTACATAGAGTTTCTTTATATTACTAAATCTCCTATCCTTATTTCTTATCCGAAAGTTATTTAAGACTAGAAATCATCTAAGCCCTACCACCTAGAAACCGCCTATACCTAGAAACCGCTCACCTTTTTCCCTACCAATATGTTAATCTTTAATCATCTTTAGACCGCGATTTCTCGCGCAATATTAAAGCTATCACGATAATTTTTATATTTTTAGAATCCTTATGCCGAAATATACCGAAATCAATATCCAAAATGCTCTTTAGGAAGTCCGCGAGGGCGTGGCTATGCGGACTACTGCCGGGTAATATAGCATACCAATATTAACCCTCCGTGGCCGCATTTCTGGCTCTCAAAGTCACGATTTAAGTCATAAATACTTCTAGAAGCTCTCAGCAGAGTAGGAAAAGCATCTCGCTACTTAGATTATAGCCCAAAACGACCTAGGCTTCGCACCGAGCCACGCCTAGGTCATCGACTTTACTAGCCATATCACCCAACTTAACGGCAATAAGGAACCCATTGGGGTTCACTAGATAGATAGTTTTTTACGCCGTAATAAAGGTATAAAGATATTATGAGGTTAGAGACTTAATTTAGCTCGATTTAATAGAGTAATTATTTAGAATATTAAGGGTTTCTTTACTTATCTTGCTATACCAGTTATTAAGGATATCAAGCTAGAAAATCGTCATAATATGAATAAAATAGGTATTATGGAGGGACTTGGATATAATAGTCTTGTACTAGGAAGGGCAAAGAAGGCCCATATGATCATTTAGAACCCCGGCTCAACAGACTGGACCACAATCATTGAATATATCTCGGCCACGGGCAAAGCGTTGACGCCGCTGGTGATATACAAAGGTCAGACGGTTCAATAGTCTTAGTTTCCTAAAGATCCTTATTTCCTCGACTTCCTGAAGGACTAGGACTTTATATGCAGCCAAAAGGGCTAGACTAATAACCATATCGCGACCCTATGGCTTAAGAAGATCTTTATCCCATAGATAAAGCTAGCAAAGGAGGGAGATAAGAGACTACTTATTATCGACGGCCACGGTAGTTATATCACCGACGAGTTTATATTTAAGTGCTTCTGGAATAATATATATATCCTATACCTTATATTATATTCTTTCTACATTCTTTAGCCTCTTAACCTCATAGTCTTTAGCCCCATTAAGCAGCATTATCGTCGTCTTATATCCTCGCTTTCGTCAATCTAAGCATATACCCCCATCGGCAAATACACATTCCTATGATATTATTATGAGGCAAGGAAAGCAGGGATGACGTCTAAGAATATCCTTGCAGGTTAGAAGGCTGCTAGACTTTGGCCGGTATCAATAGCGAAGCCCCTAATGAACCCTATGATAACCGCATTGCCAGAGACCCCGAAAACACCGCAAAAGAGGGCCCGTTCGCCATCCCCTTGTCTTTTTAAGACCCCTATATCATCACGAGAGCTTCGGGCTTCACTTGAGCGCATCCCATCGGCGTCAAAGCTCGATAGTACGATACGACTCTTTATAGGGAAAATCGCCAAGGATTTAAACCGCAAAAATATAATATTGGCGAGCTAGGAACAGGAATTAATACTCTTCAGGCAAGAAAGGGAAGAAATAAGGCCTAAAAGAAGAAAGAAGCTTCCCTTCGATCCCAATATACGCTTTGCAAAGGTTCCAGACATTAATAAGGCCCATCAAGAGATATTAAAGCTTCTAAAGCCAAGGGAGACATCAGAAAAAGTCAGGAAGTAGAAAAAGGCAGACCTATTTCACGAGTGGCAATTAGAGATTACGGGGATGCCAGATTTAGTATTCTCATGATGTTGTTATGTTGTTAAAATTAAGGTTATTCATGATGCTTAAAATGAGCGATGTTCGTGATGATGGGCGGTTTCTGGGTGGTGGGGCTTATTTGGCATTTCTGCGAGCCAACTTGATCACGTCGCGCCGGATAATCTCTCTGGCTTGCATAGCGGGGGTTTAGAGCTCCTCTTCTCGGAGGCGTTCCTCATAGATGTCCTGCAGTATCGCATTGCTCCCATCGATGTAATATAAGTCGCAATAGACCAGTTTCCAGGCATCGATGGGTATATTTGGCTCATTATCCTGATCATAGCATGCCATAGAACTAAGCAAAGCCTCGCTAGTGTTCCAGCTCTTGCCCGCGATGTGGGCCACCATGGTGCAATCGTCGGGAAAGGTGAGAGCTCGGCCAAGAAGAGCGTTTTGCAAGAGCGGGCTCTCTCTGAACTCGGACGGATCACTTAGAGCCATCTCAACAAGGTCCCGACCTGCAAGCTTTTCTTGCAGCTTCTGGGCGCTCTGCTCCCTCTCAACAATCTTTCTGACTCTGACGCATTCTGATGTGGGAAGATGTTGCATGCGTTGTCTGCGCTCTCTGAGGTCAAGATGCAATATACTCCTGTAGAGCTCTAGGTTTGGATCCATTGTCGTGGTAAAAACGTAAGTCGTGTCGTGTTTGTGAGTGCGCGAGTTGTGAGGGACCGAGCAAGAATTGTGAGGGGGAGAGGGGTTAAATAAATAATGTAAGATTTCGTTTTATTAGTCAGCCCAACAATGCTTCCGGGAACCAGTACAGGCACGGCCGGCCGTGTCAATAAGGTCACGTGATATATCTCACGGCCGGCCGTGTAAATAAGATCCGTTATGTAAGAAGGATATGTGGCCTCAAGGGGCCACACACCGCCAATTGGCACCCTTATGCGCCGATCAACAGCTTCTACGGTATCAAGTCCAGTTGCCGCGCCTTGCTTCCGATATAATGGATCCAATTGATGACTTTCACGGCTTCCCCAAGGATGTTCTTCCTCCTGAGGGCGATTTCAGTTCACGAGAGGACTTGTTCATGGCGATCAACGCCTGGGCAGCGCCACGAGGCTATACCTTCACCTCCTCCCGGTCCACAAAGACTACCAGCGGAAGAGTTACGGTCACATTCAGCTGTGACCGTTCGGGAATGCCCTCAACTAAAGAACGGACCCGGAGGACCACATCACGTCGCACAGGATGCCTCCTCTCTATCACAGCAAAGGAGAGCCTTTGTGGGACTCAATGGAGTCTTAGGCATCGTCCTGATACTCGCTTCCACCAACATAATCACCCCCCAAGCTTCAGCCCAGTGGCACATCCAGTACATCGTCAGTTATCTCGCCAAGATGAAACGAAAGTCCACCAACTCGCCAATGCCGGCATTCAGCCAAGGGAGATCAGATCATATTTACGAATGAACTCTGATACACTCGCCACCCAGTAAGATATCTATAACTCTATTGCACGGGGCAAGCGAGATCTTGCTAGGGGTCAAAGCAATATACATGCCCTTGCCTCTCAGTTGGATGATGATGGCTTCTGGAATGATATTCGCATTGACGAGAGTGGCAGAGTTGTGGCAGTGTTATTTGCACACCCGCAATCACTGGAATACCTCAAACTATACCCTGAGGTGCTTCTATTGGACTGTACCTATAAGACCAATAAGTATAAGATGCCTCTTCTTGATATGGTTGGTGTTGATGCTTGTCAACGATCCTTCTGTATTGCCTTTGCCTTCCTCAGTGGCGAGGAAGAGGAGGACTTTATCTGGGTCCTTCAACTATTGCGGCAGATGTATGAGCTCCACGGAGTAACACTCCCTTCTGTGATACTCATAGACCGCTGCCTAGCTTGTATGAATGCTATTTCCTCTCCTTCTTGTTTCCCCGAGTTAGCCCTACTCTTATGCCTATGGCATATTAATAAGGCCGTCCTGAGCCATTGTATGCCCTCATTTGCCTAGGATAAAAGCAATCCCAAGTGGCAAGAGGAGTGGAAGCAGTTCTTTGACCTATGGCACGAGGTCGTCGCTTCAGCAACTGAGGATATATATAATGAGAGGCTCGAGGGGTTAAAGAAGCGTTATCTTCCCATGTATGCCAATGAGGTGAGCTACCTTATGGAGACCTGGCTAGATCTCCATAAGGAGAGATTTATTAAGGCGTGGGTTTACTAATATCGTCACTTCGAGCAATATGTTACTTTACGCGCCGAGGGCATTCACCAGCTCGTTAAGGGCTACCTGAAGGACTCACGGGCTGACATATTTGAGGTCTGGATGAGTATTAAGCGCGTTCTATCGAACCAGCTTTCTGAACTTAAAGCCAACCAGGCTAGGCAGTAAGCTAGCACGCCTCTTGATGTATCTGGGGTATTATATGGTATTGTCCGCGGTTGGATCTCACATGAAGGCTTGCGGAAGGTCGATAATCAACGGGTACGACTACTGAAAGAGCTTCCCGCATGTATAGGTGTATTCACGAAGACCGTTGGTTTGCCTTGTGCTCATAGCCTTTAACCTTTATTGGCGCAAGGTCAGCCCCTTCAACTGCATTATATCTATCCCCATTGGCATCTCTAATGCTTAGGAACCCCCTAGCTTATTATTGAGCCTCGCAAGCTATTTGATCGTCTAGCAACTAGTTCAACACGGCCACTATTAAGTACATAGCGTGAGCCTTCTGCATTCGAGGCCATTAAGAGGGCATCATAACCTAGGGCGCCGCCAAAGGGTTCAAGATGTCATCAGCATGGCCATAGGATGAACGCCAAAGCGTGCCCGTTGCGCTACGACCATCTACTAGAACCTCCTCCACAGGAATCAGGCCCCCCTCCCAAAGCTACGACGATAATACACACGATAACGCACACATCTACTCGCTCTATAACCCGCTCATTGTCGCCTGGGTCCCTATCAGGAGCCTCTATTGTCTCCGAGACTATTACAACCACACATACAACAACACATATAATAATCCGGGTCGTATCCCCTCTGGAAGCTATGCCGGCAGCTACTGCGGAAGCCCCTGTGTTGCGAGCTGGTGATCCCCGTGCTATCTATCAACGATATAAAGAATCACGAGCGGCCTGGTATGCTACGTTGCCTCGGGGAGCCCCAAGGACTAATTAACTATATCGGAAAGCTATGGGGCTGCTAATGCGCTATAGCAAAGCGGAATATGACTGGTGCCTTGACTATAAGCAGATGGGGAGACGTTGCAAGGAGGGAAGAAGTATTAGAGAGTGGACTAAGGAGGAGCAGATGAGTTATTTTGACTGGGATAAGGCTGAGAATGAGCGAGTTGAGCATAATGTAGGGATAGAGATGGCATAGTAGCCTTTCTCGGGGCGGCGAGGTATGCGGGGAATATGGAATGCCGCCGAGGAAGATCTCGAAGTATAGGAGAGATGGTATTAAAATGGGAAACGCCCCCCATTAATATTTGAAGGAATAATATAGCACGTAATTTATATATATCACTATAAAGACAAAGAAAATACTAATCTCCGAGTATAATTATGGTGACTTAATGGCTTAATTGAATAAAGCTATGGCCGAGTGTATATGCAGCATAAAGTGGGCTTGGTTATCACTCATATATATGATAAGTCACGTTAGAGCAATAATACTATAAAATGGCCTTTGAATTATCTACTGTGTGCCCTGCTAAACCCACGTCATATAGCTATTCCGGTTAACACTCTGGATATAGATCCCTGTCTGCTTTACTTCCCGGATAGTGGGCAGGTGCATCGTCATCCCTGCAGCAGGCGTTGGCCACGAGAGGCCTGTGTATGTTACCTCCTTATGGCGGTATACCCTATTAAGGGACCGAAGGATATGGTGAGTCCACCGTGGATATATATCAGGGTTAATCCGCTGTTGCCGATCGCCTAGAGAGTCTTCGAGGTACGCGACGTGCCATTGTCCCGCAGCCTCGTATCCCCATGCCAATGTATCTATGACAATTGGAACCCCCCGGGGAGGAAAGTATGTGCTCGAGGCTGTTGCGTAGGCACCGGGGTTCGCCGCGAAATACACAGGAGCTGACGTGATATCCGTTGGCGAGGTATATGCAAGCTGCTAAGCCTCAACCGGGAATCGGGGCACCGCATTGTGATTGTAGCGCCCTATGGCCTGCGCCTGCTGGTTGTTCTCGATCGGCTGCAGAATAAAGCGGTTATTCTGGTTCAGTCTTAGGGCTTCAACCGTTGCAGTGTTATCGACGAAGATAGGGATATCTGGTGGACTTTGGCGTTGGCGCTGGGGTTGTTGGCGATTAGACATCTTGATGATGTTGTTGTATATGAGAATAGAGAGCATCTTTCAGTAGAGAAGTCCCTGCCTTATATATTTCATGAGTTGAGGTGATTCACTTCCATCATCGTGACCGCCGTTATGTGCTTCACAGCCTTGGGCAGTCTGATACACTGCGGATTCTAACGCCAATAGATGATATGTGATTCATTGAATAGCTGCACTCCTACTGAATCACTCACTATGTTCAATTTCACGCATCACGGCTGCTTCATTAGATGAAGGAGAGGATCTCTCACTCACGCACTTTGGCGGGCTTACATAACGGATCTTATTTACACGGCCGGCCGTGCCTGTACTGGTTCCCAATGCTTCCCGTAAAAGAAGCCTGCTCTCACTCCACTCTTCCAACACAAAGGCAAGGTACCTCGTCTAGAAACATACGATAATCAGGCCGACTGAGAAATTCCTCACTTGATATATAACTAGCTACTACTTATGTTGACGTTCAAAGATTGCATGCAAGCTGGATGCTGCTGCCCTTGAAGCTGGTTTTACTCTCGCTGAAAAATCTCTTCATCAAACGTAGTTCGATCTTCTAGCTGGTCGTCCCACTTGTTGATATCATCCAAATTGCTTAATACCGCAACCCTTTGGCTTTGAATCTGAGCCGCAAGTTACGTACCACTGCAGCTAGGGCTTGCTGGTATTGCACGTTCAACTGGACAAGACGCTCGGTCCACACCTCTCGAAGATTACGGATGCATATGTCCGTCCAGTCCTTGCTGAAGCGAACCATCGCCTAAAAATATACCGCCATGAAATCACGCCACTGAATATCGCCGAGATTCATCTCCTAAGCCTTAGGATACTGCTTTCGGTAGAGTTTCTCGAACTTGACTAGCTATTTTATAATGTCTTTGTGAGTGGCAATGAGCTTATCCTGTATGTCTGGGTCGTTGAGGTAATTCCAGACACCGGCAATCTAGTTTAAGGTATTAGTACGGCTTTTTTTTTGTTTTGTTTTTTTATATTTTTTCTTATATAGAGATAAAATTGACTCACCAACTTGAATTCTAAAAACGCTCTTTCTATGTGACTTTTTTTCGGCTAAGAGCAGTAGGCCTGCCATTTAGTTATTGACATGGGGTCGCTGAACTTCCAAAACTATTAACAGATGGGTTAGCCAAGACGACCTCGGTTTTGCATTGGGTATAGAACTCACTCTGGCTTTCATACTATTAAGCTTGGCTCCGCAATTCACCATATAAGATAAGTAGCCCTTTAAGCCAAGTAATAAATAGAGTTATTTCTTGGGCGTCTTAGTATTACTAGTATTTATCCACGCTAGAAAGCTATTAAGAAAATCGTCTTTCCACATTAAACAACTTACCAATTGATCCGAACTAGGGTTAAAGAGTCCTTTGATCGTAATACCAGATGGTATTATGCGTTCTCGTATTAAGACTTGGACATTCATTAAGTATTCAATAAAGTTACGAAATGCTTGAAGTTCCAGAATATGCTCAGCTATTCGTAGTCAGTCAGTCAGTCAGTATAAACGGATGCTCGGCTCTTATTACTCACAGACCCATTCGTCGTCGTCTCTATCGCCATCGTCATCGACGCTATCATCAAAACAATCACCAGTGTCCTTCATAAAGTACCTACTGTAATCCTGATCGGCGTCGACCAAAGCATCTCCGTTGTCGCCATTGACGTACTCCTCTGTTTTGAATCTGATCTTGCTCTTGTCGGGACAGGTAGCGGTGACAGGGCGCGGTCCGCCAGTTCCTCTTGGCTTGATACCAATTCCTCCCCATCTCAGTGGCCAGTTCCATTCTCCGAGTGCCTCCTCAAGATCCTCCATTGTCGGGCCCGTAACGTCACTCTCCACGTCCTCTGGATCTTGGAGGAGCCCAGGATCAACAGCTTCAAGGTCCTTCCAGAGGCAAATGAGCTGCTCGTTAGAGCCCCCCCCCTCCGCCTACGTCCTTTGCCGCCTTTTCTTCTTCGTTCATATGGCACATGGTATTCATGGCAGGCAACGCCATCGACATGACGCCTTTGTGAGGAAACCACAGGTTCGCTAAGTAAGCTCCAGTAACGTGCTTCCACCTGGTGCCAAAGGCCCTGCCAAACATCTCGCGATACTCCTTGGTCTCGGGCGAATTTGGTGCATGCTCCATGATATGCTCCATCGTGAGCTGGACGGCTGCGGCGCTGGGCATAGTAATACTGCTAGCGCGTCTAACCAAAGAAGCCAACTACTTACTCATAGATGAGGGAGTGGTATCCGTGGAGCGGGCGGAAAGCTCTAGAATCTTGGGGCACGTAGGCTTCTTGACCCAGGCCTTAAGCAAGCCTTCTAGGTCATCCTCGTCGATATCTTTTGATGAAAATGCCGCTTGGACGTCGTAATAGTAGGCCAAAGTGCCCTTACGACACATGTTCTTATTCACCTGCAAGGCCACCTTGACCTTGCCGGATGGATAATTGCCATTGCACTAGGAACAATCGGCAATATCGGTAAGGCCGAGGTTGAAGTTGTTAGCCTATTCGCAATTAGTGAAGTAAGCCTTGCTTGGGTCTGACTCGTCTCCGCAGAGAGGCCTCATTCCTCTCTTCCCCTTACTATCCCGGTAGACTTAGGCGCCACTACTATCCTAGCTCGAAGTAAGTAGCATATTAAAGGTACTACTCTATCCATATTACTTAGATCTAAGATTAATAGTATAGTTATACTCTTTGCTATACTACTTATACTAGCAATAGATATCTAGACCTAATGTATCGCCCCGGTAGTACGTTACTTAGGCTTTACTATTATTATATGTAGCCGAGAGTGACGCAACCTCAAATATTTCCTCATCCCTAGTTCTATCTAGGCAACCAAGGCTATACTTCCCATTGTTGTGGAATAACCATTCGTAGAAGGGCTGTTTACCTGGCGGGCAGCAGAATGTTCGAATTTTATTGCCACCGTAGCCAGTATTATCTAGCATAAGGTCTTTCCTGCTTTTCTTATAGGGATCCTCTCTTTTAACCGCTAACCATCCACTTGGGTAAGTTTGTCCGCAATTGGACTATCGGCATTGAGCGTTGCTAACGTTACTATTAGCCTCGTTTTCGGTGGTTTCCTTAAAGATACCACCACCAAGAGTAATAATGCTATTAAAAGTTATTATAGTATGAGACTTATAGCCTATAGTAAGCTGCAATTGCTTTAACAACTTGCCCTTAGAAGTATCCTGGCTGATGGCCTAGACCATAGCGCCACCAAGACATTAGCTATGAGCAAAGTCCAGCTTAAGCTTCTAGGTATTAATATCATCATAGGTTAGCCACATGCGGCCAAACTTGAGAATCTTGATAGTAGTAGTCTTATCTAGCTCGCCTTAACCGATTTTATCACCCGACTTACGCATAATCTCAGGGTTAGATATAATACCAATGGCGTCGGTATAGGACTCTGTAGGGCCGCCGGCATTAAAAAGATAGCCAGGAGATATATAGCTAGGGTTAGAGATAGAGAAGGTATATGCATAGAATACAAGTCCTATATTAACTTAATTAAGATCAATCTTATTCCGCCAGAGCAGATTAAAAGCATTCTTAATCTTAGTTAAATTAGTATAAGAGTTAAGATAGTTACTAAGCCATAACTTAGGAATATCCTAAGAACCTACAAAGAGATAGTTAGTAATAGTCCTTCTATGCAGTATAGATCTAAAACGTACCATAGAAATCATATGTTATAACATTAAAGTAGTTAATATGCTTGGAAATCTTAGCGAGATTAAAGTATTAAAGGTATTAATATAAAGCGGGGATAGTGATACTAAGACTATTTCTCTTACCGCTTTGCTTTAATATACTCTTAATATTACTTAGGAACTTAGGAAGATTATTATAATCCTCTTCTTATCCTTTACGATTATTAATAACTAAATACTCCTAGTTAATATTAATACTATTAAAGCTATAAGTAGCTATAAATAATATAAGAGACTTAATAAAGGTCCTTTAATTAGCCTTAGACTAAGTAATATTAAAGAAGGTTATAATAGTAGGGCCCGGGTTAGTAAAGGCCTAGCTATTAATAGCGATATAAACCTTTAACTTAGGATCTATTTTCTTCTTAAGTATTAACTCATGGTAAAGCGCCGGGTTATTATTAGATGCTAGGATGATTTAAAAGGTCTTTAGGTTAATACTTGCGAAAGTAAAATTAGTATAAGTATAGACGCCATTTGGGATATCTAAGGGCTTAAAGCGGTCGCATGGTCTAATAGAAGCCTATCCTTCGATATAGCCTACTACTCGTCTTATTAGGCTACTCTTAGAGGAGCAGGATAGGCGGTTTATAGTCTTCTTATTATAGAATTCCTTAGTTATCCTATAGTAGCTATACTTGTTAGTCTAGGAAGAGAGGCTTATGCGGATATAAATGCTTACCTATGCTTAGAATAATAGATGTTAAGTAGGCATTTAGTATGATTGGCAAAGCTGGCCCTAAAGCCACTAGGGTTATACTCTCCCTTTGCCTTATAACTAATAATATAATTGTCCTTACTATAAACTATTATAAGTTAATATATTAACTATATTATATTAATAATTTAACTTATAGTCTGGACCTAATTTATAATAACTATACTTGGAATAATATATATTACCCTTATATAGATTATTCTTATTATATTTAAGCTTAAAATTATAAGTATTTTAATATCCTTTATTATAATAATCTATAGTAATACTATAGTAATTTATATTATTATAATAATTAGTT